>CADDIJ020002362.1:0-17641 GCA_902809745.2 Tetradesmus lagerheimii | reverse complement strand
ATCTACTACAGGATGAGCAAATGCCTTGAGCATGCGCGCTCTGGGCAGCACAAGCTGGATGCAGGTGTGCTGGAGGAGGTCGCAGATATCATCAGCAACCGCTGGGAGTACCTGCACAGCCCTATGCACGGCGCTGGCTACTGCCTGGACCCGGAGTTCTGGAGTGATGCTGGCAAGAACGCAGAGTGCATGGGCAACCTGATCACCATGGTTGAGCGGCTGCTACCGACACCAGCTGAGCGCAAGGCTGCACGTGAGCAGTTCGTCATGTACAAGAACAGGGAGGAACTGTTTGCTGTGCATGGTGCTGCTGTACAGGACGCCCCCTCCATGCCAGCAAACCAGTGGTGGGGCATGTATGGCAGTGGCTGCAAGGAGCTGCAGCGGGTGGCGGTTGCGGTGCTGAGCCAGGTCAGCGCTGCCGTGTCATGCGAGCGCAACTGGTCAACATACGACTACATCCACAGCAAGAAACGAAACAAGCTGGCACCTGCACGCGCGCGGTACCTGGTGTACATATTTAGCAACCAGCGCCTGCTGCGCAAGCTCAACTCTGGCACCCACCAAGAGGAGTTTGTGCCTTTGGACAGTGAGGATGAGCAGGAGGCAGATGCTGCTGGTGGTGGTGATGGTGATGATGAGGAGGAAGAGGGGGTGGAGATTGTGGAATGAAGCAGCTGTAATGCATCTTTGGCTGTGGTGCGAGTGCATGTGTTGGTGTCTGCAGCAATGCAACAGCAACATTGGTCATGCAACCAGCTGGGTTGCTGGTGTTGCTTTTGCTGCTTGCTGCTTGCATGGGTGTGATGCATAGGAGTGGAGTCAGCTGCCATGAGCAGCTGCATGTCTTGTGAGTGCCGCTGCATGCTGTGTTATTTGGCATGCTCATGAGCAGCAGCATCAGCAGCAGATGCGCTGCAACATGCCAATGCTTGCTGCTCAGTGTCTGTTGTGTTTCAGCCAGCATGGTGCTGAGGTTTGGATGATTGTGCATTGAGTCCAGCAGATTAACACAATGACATTTAATGTGTCGCGACTCTGCAAATATGTTTACAGTTGCTTGTGTGTGCAACAGGTGGTGTGCAGGTTGCTCAGCTCTGTTCCTGTAACCAGTGGTCGCTGCTTTCTTGGTAAGAGACTCAACTGCTGCATTATTAATGTTGCCAGTTTGCTTCTTTGCGTAAACCTTGGGATGAAAGCTCATCCCTGATACGCCGAGCAGCCCTCCAGCTGCTGTGGTGCCTCGCTGCACATGGTCCGTGGACATCAACGCATTCACACGATATCACGATTAATAAGTAGATTACGCACTGGCACCTCAATTCATTTTGACTTTGCGAAGAGCTGTCGTGCGACGATCGCCAAGTATGTTCAAGTGTTGGAGCTGTATTGCTGTCAACTAGTCAAGCCTGCTGCCGTGCCTTGGCAGCCCTCCAAGCCCGGCAGGCACAGTTCTGGGGTCAATTAATGACTATAAAGACTAGTATTGATCATTTACAAACAATTAAAATGCAAAGAATTGATGTAACTGGCCTCTACATGCCTCTAGAGTGCATACTGTGACATGGCGTTTCAGCAGCGTTTCAGCAGCGTTTCAGTCCAGGCACTGGAGTTTTAAACGCGTTTAGAAACGAAACGTTTCGTTTCAAACGAAACGTTTCGTGCAACTATGTTTGTAATCATGCCCTAGAGGAGTGCTGCCACTGTCCCCGCTTGCCCTTCCCCGCCCCTGTCTGCAGTGAACACCAAAACAATGGTGTCAGATGTAGCACGTAACAGTATACCAAAGACTGCTGTGGTTGCCATCCCCACCCGCCATTCTGCATGCCCAAGTCATGCCGATGCAGCCGTACATACCCTGCCATCAGCTGCTGCAGTGCCAGCTACGCAGAAACAGCAACAGCGCAACCACATGCATGCGGACCGCAGGTACATGTCACAAAAAATTTGGTCAGGAATTGCGCATGCTATAATCAGGCCCTAGAGAAGTGCTGCCGCTGTCCCCGCTTGCCCTTCCCCACGCGCCCCTGTCTGCAGTGAACACCAAAGCAACGGTGTCAGATGTAACATGTAACAGTATACCAAAGCAACGGTGTCAGATGTAACATGTAACAGTATACCAAAGACTGCTGTGGTTGCCCTTCTCATTCTGCCTCCCCAAGTCACGCGAATGCAGAAGCTGATGCCGCACCATCTGCTGCTGCAGTGCCAGCTGCGCATGCACAGCAACAGTTCAACACCATGCCATGATGAGGTTGTAACACAAGGGTCAGTCACCTATTCAAAATGTATCAACAATGCGCAACTCAGGCCCTTGAGAGGTGCTGCCGCTGCCCCCGCTTGCCGTTCCCCACCCGCCCCTGTTCCACCGCACCCCCACCCCATGCCGCTGCTAGCGCAGCCTCTGCTGCTGCAGACGCCTGCTGCTGCACACCCAGCTGCACAGGCGATGCAGATGGTACAACTGGCGCCCTCACTGCTGCTGCTGCTGCTGAAGTTCCTTGCTGCTGCTTCTGCTGCTGCTGCTGCGCTGCATGGCCAGGGCCGTTGTTTGCAAAGGGGTGGAAGTAAGTGAAGAACGATCCGTTGCTGTGCTGCACGTTTGAGCGCGGGTCTGCAACTCTGTAGGCATCTCCAGCTTGCGATGATCTGCAGTGCAGACATAAATGCCAGCAGTGCAATGCATGTTGTAGAGCACATGTCAGTGTTGATCTGCAAATGCGAAAGCATGTCAGCGCACCCAATGCACATAGCTCTGAAGCTCTGTAAGCGCTGCCAGCAATGACTTGCAAACGAGAAACGGATATGCTCTGCTAGGCATGCACTAACCTTCCTTCAAACAAAACCCCCACAACAAACAAAATAATTCCTTGCATGGTAGCAGTAGCTCACCTCAGGTGCAGCGCGTTTGAGATTGAGCTCGCCACACCAGCCATTGACCCAGCAAGCGACCACCTGCTGCCCCGCGACCGCTCCACAACGCATCCATCAATACTGTCGCGCGCAGGAGGCAGTGTGACCATTGCCGCGCCCCCGTTTCTGCCACCATACACACTTCCAAACCATGTCTCCCCAGGCTGAAGGCGTTCGATGCTTGTCCCTTGCTGCAATGCACGATCTGCATCTGTTAGTTCGGTGCTGCCGCCGGCGTTAGATCTAGATCTGCGTAACACAGCGGGGCTAGGAGTTGCTCCGGGGACCCATGAGGTGCCGTCAGCGCTCCTCCAACTTTGTTTGACTCCGTGACGGCCCTGCAACTGCAGCTCATTATGTTGATCATGCGCAGGCACGTTTGACCGCGCATGGTTTGTATCTCGAGCCTGCTCGTCGTCTTTCTGCTTGCGCCGCTTGCGCAGAACAACAGCTGCAACGCCTGTCGCACAGATTGCCAAACCGGCAGGTGCCACAAGCGCCGCCAATAGGATTATCATCAGCTTTGATCCGGAAGCAGCACTGATTGGAGTCTCAGCTGAGTTTCCAGGCTGAGTGTGAGTTCCGTCAGGAGTCTCAGTCTGACCGGGGATCCCGGTCAGACTCGGAGGACAGACGCCATTTAGGCAAATCAAAACGATGTCTCCGGTATCATCCAAAGCGACGGAACCAGGATTCGAACTGGCGCCTGGGTCCACAGGAGCTTTGGACTCTCGGATCCCAACACGTCCTTGAACAGGGACCATGCCAGTGCTTGTTGAGTTGCTGTTGTCGCTGCTGTTGGTGGCGTCCTGCAGCAGCGACCTGTGACGGTTGCCGCTTGGAGTGCTGCTGCTGCTGCTGCTGCTGTTGCTGCTGTTGCTGGAGGTGTTGGATTGCAGGAGTGATGCTGCATCTTGCCATTCCGTGAAAGGATCTGGAGCCAGCTCCAGCTCTCCTGACCAGTCATAGCGGCCTGCAGCATGCAGCGCACACCACTTGTTACGCCACTATATGCAGAGTTCAAAGCACCAGATGTGTCACAGCCAGCAGTGCTGCAGCAACACCCCAAGGAATCTGAGCATGTTGCTGACATGTGATTCATGCAAGATGCAGATATCCAGCCATGTAACATATCAGTACATGTCATTTGGCACAGCAGCATTGCCAACGCCGTGTTGCTGGGGGACCTGTTGTAGTGCTAATGCAGCAAACCGATACACCAAAGTAGATACACCAAAGTAGCAGCTATTTGAAAAGCAATAGCGTAATGCTTTTCAAATAACCGATACACCAAAGTAGATACACCAAAGTAGATACACCAAAGTAGATACACCAAAGTAGCAGCTGGCATGCACATGGGATATGGACGACCTGAAATGGTGTGGGTACCGTTGCTTGTCCGACAGGCAATTGTAACGCAGCGCACCTGAAAAGCCAGGTCCTGGGTAGGCCTTTGACCACAGGTTGAGGTAGCCCGACACACGCGGCCGCAGCGTCTGCACGTTTATCTGCAGCAGCAGCAGCAGCAGCAGCAGCAGCAGCAGCAGCAGCACGAGTGAGAAGAGCTCTACAGCGGGTGGTGAATGCATTTCATCTGGCAGATGACTTGTGGCTGAACGCTGTATTCCGCGCAGCCTGCCTCTGAAACCACCAGCAGCAACCGTGCCTATTCAATTGTGCATGCAGCGTGCATTTGTTGTGCGCTGTCTTGCACTCACTGTGACATTGTTGACCGACTCCTCTCGTGTCAGCACAAATACGCCTCTGATGGCAACCTGCAGCAGCACCAGGCATGCAAATAGTCACGCAAGCAGCCACTGTCAGCAGCTGAATCTTGTGTCAATACAAAATTGCGAAGATCGTACCACGCATATGTGCAAACATGCAGCGCAAAATGCAAAATGCCCGGGGTGCTGTCCTGGGTGCGGACACTGTTTCTCAGCTGCTGCTGCTGCCACCGTTGCTGCTGCTGCATCTGCCAATGCACGCATATGCAGTACTGACCTGCAGGTGCATTACACTATGAGCAGCACAGCCATGGTCAAGTACAGCATGCAGTACAACGCTGCACACTGCACAGCTCACCTGGCTTGTCCAAGCGCTGGATGCTGCATCCCACGTCCAAGCCATAGACCGCTGCAGCTCAAACTCCCCCAAAACCTCCACCAGCAGCCCCAGCGTGTAAAACCCTAGGGTGCCGTTGAATGCAGCAATGCGCGGCTTTGGCGGCTTGCTGCTGCTGCTGTTGCTGTTGCTGGAGGATGTGCCAGCAGCAGTTGCATTGCTGCTGCTGCTGCCAACGCTGAAAGAGCTTGATGATATCCCACCACCCGTAGATCCATTACTGAATCCACTGATACCCTCGATCTTGATCCCAGATATCGTCACATTGCCGCCCTTGATGACAACCCAACTGTTATTTAACGTCATATTCAAAGGCGGCAGGACAGGTGGACTGTCTGGCAGCATAATATCAGCCCATGGGCAGACTGTGTTGTTGGTGCATGAAGACAATCGCACTGTGCCATTGGAGACGGTACAAGGAGCACCACCAAACAAGGGCTCGGAAGTGACAACATACACCTCGGGCTGTAGTCCACTGCTGCTGCATGTTGCCAAGCAGCGTCCGCTTGCAACGAACTGCCCAATGCACGGACATGGCGTTGTATTGACACATGATGTTGTGGCTCGCCTACTGCCGTTGGCCACAGGGCAAGGAGTGCCATCCCCCACTGACGGTGTTGTTATAACATATACCTCCGGAATAACACCTTCTCCAGAAGAAGCACAACTCCCAGTGCAGTCGCCAGCCGCCACATACGATCCAACACAGTCCACAGGACATACCGCTTTATTCTGGCATGCCAGAACCCCGGTCCGCAAAAACCCATCTTCAAATTCACACGCCTGACCTCCCCACGCTGGCGCCTGCGTAACAATAAACATCTCATCCCATAAACCCCACCCTCCTCCGCAGTCCCCAGAACACTGCACGGGAGACCACACTGCACGACACGGCACCGGACATGGAACCGTACTGAAAATCGTCGTGTTCCGAGTATCACCATGTGCGGCCTCACAATCATCGCCGTAGTGCGCTGCAGGTACCGATACGTTGAACACTTCCGGCAATGATCCGTTAGTTATGCCACAAGGTCCATGGCAGTTGCCAGCTGGCATCCAACTGCCCACACAGTGGATGGGACACGGCATGGAGTTGATGCACGGTGCGGGACGTGACGCGCCGTGGGTTGTGTTGCATTCGGCGCCGTTGTACTGTGCTGGCGTGGTGATGACGAAGTACTCAAACAGGCTGCCGATGCCGTTGTTGCAGGGGCCGTTGCAAGTGCCTGGCACCCATGAACCTGCAAGACATCATGCAGCATGAAGCGGCAAAAGCAGCAGCAGTAGTCACAGTTTGCTGCAAATGCAGCTGCCGGTCACCGGTAGCTGCATTAAATCACAAGTAACCGCATGGTATGCATATGCATGCTGCTGCAATCAGCCCGATGATAACACGCTGCAGCCGCATGCAATGTGTGACACGCCGAAGCTGCATGCATGCATCAGCAGCTGCTGCACTGATGGCGGGTTAGCAACACCTGCTAGCTTCAACTGCTGCCACCACAGACCTGAACTCACCACAACTATCAATCATGGTGCCCTCCCAAATATTAGAGTAAACGCACGTCTTGTTACTCTGCGCTCTCACCTACACAGCCGATTGGGCAGTGGTGCTCGTTGCAAACTTCACTGCCTATGCTGCCGTCAGGAGCCACACAGTCAGCACCGCCATGTAACGCATGTTGTGTTATAACAAATGACGACGCCCTGCTGCCGCCGTCACAGCTGGCACTGCAACCTCCCCAAGGCCCCCATTCGCCAACACATGCCATAGGACACGGCTGCGTATTGCAGGTTTCGTTCCTCATCGTGTTATTTCCCGCTTCACAATCGGCGCCTCCATGCAGCTTATCTTGTATGATTGTAAAGTTTGAAGTATGGTAGCCAGTGCCACAGGCAGTGCTGCATTCAGTCCAGTTGCTCCATACACCCCAGCAATCTTCAGGGCATGTATGTGTGTTGCAAGCCTGGCTGCGTAACGTGCCGTTTGCTGCCTCACACTCAGCGCCACCGTGCTGTGCAGGGGCTGTTATCGTAAAGAAAGATGTTTGGTTGCCACCTGCACATGTCGCTGTGCAATTGGTCCAGTTGCTCCAAAAGCCGGTGCAGTTGATGGGGCATGGGGTAGGGTTGGCGCAGCTGGTAGTGGACCTGAGAGATACCGGGGACACAGAAGGAAAGTGATGCTGTGAAAGCAGTGTGATTCTAAGCTGGCTGTGTTGTGCGCTTCATCCAGGCTGATCTAGGTTTGGGCCTAGGCTCTTAGCGATGTCACAGGATACAATGCAGCTTAGCAGCAACGTATTGTAGTAATTGCAAAGGAGCAGCATGAGGTAGAGGTAGAGCCAGCAAAGTACAATGCAGGTTGCCATTGTCTCCATCTGGCATGTGCATGCACTCTTCTTTGCTTTGGAGAGCATGTACACATGTGTCCAGAGATGCAATGTACAGCAACACCTCATTGACACCTTTGCCCAGCTCACCTCATTGTGTTGTTTGGGTGTGTGCAATTCGCACCGTTGTCCACCGGCAGCGCCCTGATCACATACTGCTCAGGCATCGTCCCTGTGCCGTTGTTACAAGCACCGTTACATGGCCCGGCTGTCACCCAAGTTGCGTTACAAGCCACCGGCTTGCAGGGATTCCTGTTTTGACAAGGTGTGATGAAGCGAGTGTCGCCCACTTCGGCTTCGCAGGCTGTGCCATTCCGCAGCGCAGGCGTTGTGATGACATACCTGCAACACAGAGAAAAAACCACGGACGAATGGTCAAACAGTGAGCCTTCTGCAGCTGTTACTAGCATGTACCAACAGACACTCTCAGCAAGCGAAGGGAAGGAATGAAGGAAGGCAATATTTACAGTGAATCTGGCTTCACAGGCTGTGTCATTCTGCGCAGGAGTTGTGATGACACACCTGACAAGCAGGAACCACAGCAATAGACACATGGTCAGCAGCAGTGAACTTCCTGTGGACACCAACAAATGCTCTCATGAGCTGATCAGCAAATGCAGGCAGCTCTTGCTCGCTGGTCCAGCCCTGCCTGCTGCTCTCCGTCCGCTCCCTGAACAAAGCGTAGAAACGCGTAACTTGTAAAGCTCTCACACCTGTCAAGGCAGCAAGCCTCCCAGCCGCACATGTACCAATAGACACCCCCAGCGAGCAAAAGCAGGCACTGCAGGAAGGCAACAATTACAACAAAGCCACACACCTGTCAAGGCAGCAAGCCTCCCAGCCGCACACGTACCAACAGACACCCCCAGCGAGCAAAAGCAGGCACTGCAGGAAGGCAACAATTACAACAAAGCCACACACCTTTCTGGCAGCAGGCCTCCCAGGCGCACGTTGCCGCAGCCGCCGGTGCAGTTGCCGTCTGGGATCCACATGCCCACGCAGTTGACGGGTGGACAGGGCATGTTGTTGATGCAGGCGATCGTGTTCCTGCAGACAGATACAGATTTGAAGAGCCACAGGGCACGAAGATAGATGTCAGCAGCATCAACACGTCGTGACGGCAGGCCATCATGTGAAGCGCTGCAGGTTTGTCAAAGAAGTTAACACAGGCCTGCAAAAGAAGTTATCGCAATCATGGGGCAGCATTCACAACCAGAACATACAGCACACGTCTCTTTTATGCATAGCCAGTGTGCAAAGCCCCAGAGCTTGGCAGCTCACAGCATGGCCCCTGTTTGGGGTTCCACTCCTGGTGGAACAAAGCATGTAATGCAGTGTGATATATTGTATGCAAAGCCCCAAAGCTTGGCACCTCACCTCACGGCCCCATGTGTCGCGCTGCATGCTGTGCCGCCATGCATTGCCGGCTGTGTGACCACAAACGTCTCTGGTATGAAGCCCGCACCGCCATCACTGGCAGCGGCAACACAAAGCACAGGCAGCAGCAACGGAAAAACCAAGTAACAGGCTGTGTCTGTTGTCTTCAGACAACCCAGTACATGCGTGCTTGCTGAAGCACGGCATGTTCTGCAAACGAAGCTGCCAGGGAGGTGCAGCAATTCAATGCAATGCAATTTGAAGGCATTTGTGATTGAACCAAGCAGAAAACCGTGCTGCTGGCAGCAGCTCACCAAGCTCCAGTGCAGAGGCAGGTGCAGACATGGCTGAGGAAGGTACAGCAAAACAATGCAGTGCACTTATAAAAGCTTTGTGGTGACACCCCGCAGAATACCGTGCTGCCGCCAAGAAGCTCACCAAGCTCCAGTGCAGAGGCTGGCGTTGAGCACTTGCCAGGAGCCGCTGCAGTTGATGGGACAGGGGGTGCTGTTGTCGCAGGCCTGTAGGGCACACGTCAGCGTCAGTGCAGGGGCAAGACGAGTCGGATACTCATGCAGCTGCTTCTTCTGCTGCTGCTCCACAGAGGAGATAGTACTGCTGCTGTTGGTCAGACACATGCTGAATGCATAGCTTGAGCTCTGCCAGAGCGACGGTTCTCTGCTGCCTCAAATAGGGCTTGCACTGAGTCTGTCGACTTGATGATTCACAAGCGCTAGAGATCTCACTGGTCACACCCAGCTACTGATAGCAGGTGCGCATACTGAAGTGTGCTGTGTATCAGTGCAACATCCTGACGGCTTTGAGCAAACTGTTGCACCTCAGCTGCTTGCATGGCGTGCCCATGTCAAAACAGATCTAGCATTCCATGACGATACATGGGGATGGTGCTCCTGAATGTTGCTTGCTATTGCCTCACCTGCACTGATTTTGTCGCCCCATGCAGCTCAGGACATTCAGTACCTGAACAGCCATAGAGGCCAAACATAGCAGCAGCAGCAGCAGCAGAAGAAGATGAGGAGGGTGGATGCCACACATCTTGCATTGAGTTTACGGCCGCATGAAGTGTGTGCAGACGGTCGAATGCGCGTCGCCGTGTGGTGCACAACATCTGTGATAGCGTACGGCCTGCGTGTGATCGCACCTTTCTAACAGGCCACCTACTGTTATAAGCAGCTGTCACACTGACCACATACTCCTCCGGCAGCAGTCCAAATCCACTGCCGCATGGTGATTGAGTGAGTGGCTAAGCAAGGGGCGCAGGGTGCCCCCGTAATCAACGATCGCTGCATGGTCCAGAGGAGTTGCAGGATACACATAGCCAAGACAGCCACATGGCACCACAACCACTTACATTCCATTACATGCTCCACTCAAACAGGAGTGGGAGCCCCTTTCAGGAGCCATCGGCAGGCTCATAGTGGGCAACCACCTACCGTTGCAAGCAGCTGTCACAGTGACCACATACTCCTCCAGCAGCAATCCAGCTCCGCCGGCGCATGCCCCAAAGCAGTTGCACAAAACACACAGCCAAGGGGAAACCATGTAACACCACAACCACTCACCATCATAGGCAGCTGTCACAGTGACCACATACTCCTCCAGCAGCAATCCAGCACCCCCACCGCATGCTCCAGAGCATTTGCACAATATATGCAGCCAAGGAAATCACATGGAACTGTGCAGTGACCTCAACCACCTACCATTACAGGCAGCTGTCACAGTGACCGCATACTCCTCCAGCAGCAACCCAGCTCCGCCACCGCATGCCCCAGAGCAGTAGCACCACACAGGCAACACTACGCGTGCACTGCCAACCAATGCAGACTCAACATGATTCAGCTCACCGTTGTAAGCAGCTATCACAGTGACCACATGCTCCTCCAGCAGCAATCCAGCTCCGCCACCGCAGACACCAGAGCAGTTGCGTGGCAGCCGCAATACGTGTTCGGGGCTGAAAAATAACTACAACACAAGCCAGCAAGCCAAAAACCACTCACCATTGAACGCAGCTGTCACAGTAACCACATACTCCTCAAGCAGCAGCCCAGCGCCCCCACCACATGCTCCGGAGCAGTCGCATGATATACACTACACTTGATCTTAGCCAAAAAGCCGAGAAAGGTATTATATACACAGCCAAGGTACTCATGCTGCACCCCAATATCATACAATACGTGTTTGGCTCTGGACCCGACCCCAGCAGAAGCCAGCAAGCCGGAAGCCACTTACCATTACAGGCAGCTGTAACAGTGACCACATACTCCTCAAGGAGCAATCCAGCTCCACCGCCGCAGACACCAGAGCAGTTGCGTGATGCATCATACACCATATGGCGCCGCAACCACTCACCGTTATAAGCAGCTGTCACAGTAACAACATACTCCTCAAGCAGCAACCCAGCTCTGCCACCGCAGTCACCAGAGCAGTTGCACCACACAAGCAACACCAGACGTGCACTGCCAACCAATGCAGACTTGACAGGATTCAGCTCACCGTTGTAAGCAGCTGTCACATTGATCACGTACTCCTCAAGCAGCAACCCAGCGCCCCCACCGCAGTCACCAGAGCAGTTGCGTGGCAGCCATGATCCCATGCAGTTGCGAGGAGGGCAGGGCGTGGTGTTGATGCAAGGGGTAGTGTAGTTACGGCTGTGAGTGTTGTTGGTGCTGGGGGTGCACTGCACTCCGGAACAGGCCCTGGGCACTGATGTAAGAAGTTCAGTGACAGCAGCAGCATCAGCAGCAGTAGTGTCAGCAATGCGGGAGACAGCTAGGGTGATGGCTGTGATGCAGGTTTGTGTCAGGCTGTTTCCACATGATTAGCAATCTGCCGAGCTACAGACACAAACTCTGCAAGTGGTGCATTGACTCGACGAATACAACTAGTACCTGTCAAAGGTAGGAGGTGTAATGGCGCATCAAGTTTTCTCATATTGAAAACTTGCACCCTCTCTTTGCTTACGCGGGTTTCGAATGTGTACAAATCATGCGCAGGTCACTCAATCATGCACCTCCTGTGATGATGAACTGGTCTGGAAGTCAAGGCTGTACTGTAAATGATGACAGGCTGAGAGGCGTCCAATCCACCAAGCTACAGACACAAATCATGCACGTAATGCTCCAAGATTCGACGCATGAAATGCAGCTAGTACCTGTGATGATGAAGCGCTCTGGTAGGATTCCAATGCTTTATTCACAATGTGATAGGCTGGTTGCTGCTGTAAGCCACCAAGCTACAGGCGTAATGCATGCACGCAGTGCTTCACCTGAATCACTGCACTGAATGATAGGCTATTACCTGTGATGATGAAGCGCTCTGTTAGGAAGCCCGAGCCCCCGCTGCACGCTCCAGTGCAGCTGCCAACCGCCACCCAGCTCCCCACGCAGTTGACGGGACAGCAGGCTGCAAGCAGATGACAGACAGGCTTAGTTCACATATAAAACTGCTGATCTGCAGCAAACCAACAGCAATTGCGAGAGTCTGTACCAGTGGTGATGAAGCACACAGTGTCATACGATAACTTGAAGGGATGAATTGCATCAATGCAAAGCATAGCGCCCCGTCAGCAGTCGATGCCATGCACGCACATATACCATGCAGTTGCCCCTGGGTGGAAGGCAGCAACGTAGCGCGTGCTAGCGGTCCATATTGACGCTGCAGTCAATCTCTGATGATGGCTTGCTACAAGTGCGCTGCTGTTACGCACAGCAGCCTATAGGCTGTAGCTACTTTTCAGTGCAGCGCACCTGTATTGTTGCAGTCCAAAAAGCGCACTGTGCCAGTCGCCTCTGAGCAGTTTTGTCCACCCCATGCAGCTGCACGTGAGATGCTGAACACCTGCCTCTGCTTCCCTGCTCCACCTGCAACAAAGTAACAAAGTAACAATTTTTGAAACCACGATAGTGACAGCTGGCAAAGTTGTGGGTGCACAACCACCTAAGTGGCTGCAGCACTGCACATGCATTTGGAGTAGGGTCGACCCTCTGCTGGTGGTTACACATGGGGTTAGCCTAACGCCCTGTATACTGCAAGGGCTGTCCATGTTGCCAACAGTACAGCGACTCGCACGTATGCCGGCACAACTCCAGCAACCCATCACACACCTCTAACACCTCACGCCGCTTACCCCCGCATGTGCCATTACAGGTTCCTGAGTTGCCAAAGCTGCCAATGCAATCCACAGGAGGACATGTGTTGTTATTTGTGCACGTTACAGTAGACCGTGCCGTTGGTGTAGGGTGTGGGCAGCTGCCACCGTACATTGCTGGGCTCGTGATGATGAAACGCTCGGGAAGAGTGCCACTGCCACCACCGCACGCCCCTGCAGCACAAATGCAGCACTGCTCTTCAACACACAAAGCTGCCGCCTTCAAGGCAAGTTGCTGGGAAGTCAATTACTTCATGTCTTTATTTGAGGTAGCCATGCCTGTCCAGCTACAGTGTCACTGTTACTGCCAGTGCGACGCATAACACCCCTCTGCATAACACCCTCTGCATAACACCCCTACTGCATAACACCCTCTGCATAACACCCTACTGCATAACACCCCCCTGCATAACACCCTCTGCATAACACCCTACTGCATAACACCCCTAATACATAACACCCCTACTGCATAACACCCTACTGCATAACACCCTACTGCATAACACCCCTACTGCCAACACCCCTACTGCATAACACCCTACTGCATAACACCCCTCTACCGCATAACACCCCTACTGCATAACACCCCTACTGCATAACACCCCTACTGCATAACACCCCTCTACTGCATAACACCCCTCTACTGCATAACACCCCTCTACTGCATAACACCCCTCTACTGCATAACACCCCTCTACTGCAGCACTGTGCAAAGTGCAAATCTGGCGTGCATGCCACATGCGGTACATGCCAGACTGCTAGAGTGCAGCTCTCCCTCTTTGTGTTCAACCGCAGCTCCCACCTGTGCAGTTGCCGTTTGGGATCCACGTAAAGTTGCAAGGCACCGGGCACATCGCATCATTCACGCACTCCAGAATCGACCTTGTGTCACCATGTGCATATGGGCAGGCCTCCCCACCCCACTGGGCCAGCGTTGCTATAACGTACTGCTCTGGAAGTGTGCCATTGCCACCCTCACAGGCTCCTGAACAGTTGCCACTGACGCTCCAGTTCCCAGTGCAGTTGATTGGGCAAGGGGCGGTGTTGTTGCAGGCTGTGAGCAGTCGCGTCTCGTTCTGCTCTGCTGAGCAGTTGTTACCGCCATAGGCAGCCTGCAGGAAAGCAGCAGCAGCAGACAGCAGTAGTTCACTGCCCTCTCACACACACCATGCCGGGCAAGGCAGCACAGATGTGTTTGCCGGCAGCAGCGGGGGAAAGAATCTGTGGTGCACATCGACTAGCGGCAGTTGACGCAAGACAGCAACGACACTGGGCCCGTGGGCATTACAAACAGAGATACCTCAAACGTACTGATCAACATGCCAGACACGCCAAATGCATGCATCTGCTGCCTACCATTTGCATGCAATTGCGACATGAGTGCTGTCATAGTACTGGCATACACACCGCATCATAGCAACCTGCCTACCTGTGCAGTTATGTTATGAAGCTTTCACCCCACTCCCTCCCACACACACACGGCCCGTTGCTAGGCCCTGCTGCCAGCCACACACACCTTAACTGCTGTTGTACTCAGCAGCAATCCCACAGCTGACCGTTGCGCACCTGTGTTGTTATGTTAAGCTCTCAGGCAGCAGCCCCTGCCCTCCCCCACACGGCCCGTTGCTACGCCCTGCTGCCAGCCACACACGCCTTTACTGCTGTTGTACACTGCAGCTATCCCACAGCAAACCGTTGCGCACCTGTGTTGTTATGTCAAAGCTCTAAGGCAGCAGGCCCTGCCCTCCTCCACACAGGCCGGTGCAGGGCCCTGCTGCCAGCCACACACCCACACACAGGTTTCTGTCACTGTACTCCGCTACTGTTGCTCATCTGTGTTGTCATGTTGAAGCTCTTTCTGGATGCAGCCCCTGCCCTCCCCCAGAGGGCCCTGCTGCCAGCCACACACACTCTTACTGCTATTTTACACTGCGGCTATCCCACAACTGACCGTTGCGCACCTGTGTTGTTACGTTGAAGCTTTCAGGCAGCAGCCCCTGCCCTCCCCCACACAGTCCGCTGCAGGGCCCTGCCGGCAGCCACACACGCCCTCACTGCTGTTGTACACTGCAGCTATCCCAAAGCAAACCGTTGCGCACCTGTGTTGCTATGTTGAAGCTCTCAAGCAGCAGCCCCTCCCCTCCCCCACAGGGGCCGTTGCAGGGCCCTGCTGGCAGCCACACACCAGCACAGTCCACCGGTGGGCAGGGCTCGTTGTTTGTGCAGTTGATCTCGTGCCTGCAGCAACACAGGCAATGGTGCTGGTCAGATGAGCCGTTGGTTGCGTTGGGGTTCACTTGAGGGCGGATTAGGGGGAGTGCGGCGGAGCACTGGCCTCTGATCGGCCACATTCATTGGTTGTGCAGTCTGCAGCATAATCAATATCACTGAGCGCCAGGTTACACCATGCCGCACAGCATGTGTTGCTAGTGCAGGGTCATTGGTATATGAGTAAGGGCTAGCTAAGCTGCTGCAACCATACACAGCACGCGGCTAATCATGATGATCATGCTTGCTTCACAGCAGCGTGCTGGCTGCATTGGTGCACACCTGATGGTGTTGTTGGTGTGAGGGCATGGCTCCCCCCCATACATGGCAGCTTGGTCAACGATGTACGTCTCAGGGACAAAGCCCTCACCACCACTGCAGTGCCCTGCACACAGGAACCAGTCGATCTGATACAGCGTCTGATCTGATAGGAGATCAAAAATTACTCCAAGCAGTCGGACTGCATCATTGGCGGGGCACAATCGAAACTATCAACATGGGCATGTCACCAGGTAGCATGTGCTATGCACGCAGAGACGTGTGTTACACATGCACAGACACGTAACACGTGTACTCCATAAAGAGACACACAAATGTCCTGGTGTTGCAAACTGAGTTTAGCCTGCAGAAGTGAAATCAGCGAGGTACCTGTGCATGCACTGGCGTTGAGCACTTGCCATGCTCCAGTGCAGTTGATTGGGCATGGCGTGGTGTTGTTGCAGGCCTGCACGGGAGGCAAACAGACAGCGGCCTTTTCACTGTGCATGCACCACACCTCAGTTGCAAGTCCTACGCATTAGAAGCAGGGCTGTGGTCTGCTTGAGCCTATGCTCCTCCATGCGTAAATCAGGTTAAAAACAGGAGCGGGTCCTAGCGCACCTGACACACCGTGCCTGTGAAGCACCCTGCCACACATGCCAGGTGTCAAACAGCGGCTGAAGTTCATTGATGCATTAGAATGTGGTGCAGTGCGTGCCCCTGCGTCAAGTCTGGCATACTGTACTGGCGTTACACGCACCTGCTCAGATCTGGTGGTGCCGTTGACGCTTGGGCAATCGGTGCCTACACAGACAGAAAAATACCACAGCACACCACATGCGTGCAGCTGTCATTCGGTGTCTTTTGCCATCCAGTATCAAATACAAATAGTCCGAAGTTTTGCAGCACGGTGCCTGACAGGCGCCAGCAGCAGCATGCCACCCCTCGTGATTCACCAGTACAGCCAACCTGCACTAGTAGTGCCTGCGGCTGCTGCTGCCAGCGCAGGAGCAACCCTGCTGCCGCAGCAAGCAACATGTGCCGCTTAAGGTACTCACCATTGTGAGCAGAAGTCACAGTGACAACGTGACACTGCAGTGACTGCAGTATGCAGCATAATGCTGTTTGTGTGCTCACCGTTATATGCAGCAGTCACAGTCACCACATAGTGTCCGGCGGGACGTTAAACACGTGGCGCAGTGGTGATGACGGACGAACAGTGGCCGAAAGGTTGCAGGTTCGATTCTGAGCCTAAGCAGTATGTCTCTGGACTCAGGGATACAGTCGGCGAAAGCCGAAGGAAGGATGCTGCTAATGTCCCCGCGACTCTCCGCAGGACTCCGTCGATTGCTGGCTATATACACACCGGCCCTGCTAGGTATGCAGTCCACCGTATGGGGTGATTCCCACATGCTGCCTAGTAAGGGGTGTAAGGGTCTGGGTGGTCTACCTTACACCGAAAATAGAGAGAATAATCAGTCTGCTTTCCGCCTCCCCAGTGGGTGAGGCGCGGTTGCCGATGCCGAAAGGTATGGCTTACAAGGATTGATTATTATTTTTAGTCACCACATACTGCTCCAGCAAGAAGGCAGCAGCATATCACACTGTACTACATTGCTGCGTTGCAATGCAGCAAATGCTGCCGCAGCCTTATCTGATGCTCAGGGTACTCACCGTTGTAAGCAGCAGTCACAGTGACCACATACTGCTCCAGCAAGAAGCCAGCCCCACCACCACATGGCGCTTGACAGGCACCAGCAGCAGTTATCTAAACCCCACGTGAATGACCAGTACAGCCAATGTGCACTAGTAGTACCTGCGGCTGCTGCCAGCACAGGAGCAACACTGCTGCCGCAGCAAACAACATGTGCTGCACAAGGTACCCACCCTTGTGAGCAGCAGTCGCAGTGACCACATACTGCTCCAGCAGATAGCCAGCCCCGCCTCCACACGGTGCTAGGCACCAGCAGCAGCCACCCAGGAGCCAACACAGTGCTTGCTTTTACCTGATGTCCAGGATCAGTCTAAATCCGTTCTTTGACAGTGCCGTGGGGGATAGGGAGTGGTGTTGTAAGAAGCAGTCTCTAGTGCAAATGTATTGCCGCTGTATGCAGCATGCTGCATGTGTGCTCACCGTTAA
>CADDIJ020002361.1:0-219646 GCA_902809745.2 Tetradesmus lagerheimii | reverse complement strand
CTCTGGAGTTTTACTTTGGCTGCATCTTGTGGCTTGCTATCGGGTTCTCATGATATGTGAGCTGAAAGAGGGGCAAGTGACTCGCTCTAGGGCGATAGCTTGCCCACCCCTGTAACAGACCTCTCTCTCTCTCTCTCCCGCCCTGAGCAAGGCGTAAAACTGCTCCGGCTTTGCTTTGCCCACCTGGCTCTGCTGGGCGCGGCCCGCGAGTCGCAAGCGGCAGCACAGACGATCGGTAGCAGCTTCGTCACGCTAGAAGTCAGCCTGTCAGCTGGCCCAAACAGCAGGCAGCCCTGGCCCTCGCACCAGGCGAGCAGCACCAGTCTGACGTGTACAACCGTTGGTGCCTCTTCCAGGCGCCACCTTTATCGCCTGGACTGCTGGTCTACATTGGCTGGATGTGTGGATTATCTCGCGGGGCCTCTATGCGGTTCTGCGCCTCGGCAGGTCTGGTGTCGGAGCAGCATCGAAGGTTCGCAAGCCCCTGCTGGATGGACGCCTCGCGGGGCGTGCAGCCAGTCTAGCTTCAGCAGCTTCCACAATTTGTGCCTGGTGTGCTGCAGCTGTGACAGCCGCTGGAGATAGCGCTCCGTGTGACAACAGCAGTAGCAGCAGCAGCAGCAGGCAGCAGGCAGGCCCTGCCAACAGCAGCACCCTGAGGGTGTGGCATCGCCCTGCCCTGCTCACAGGAACTACAGCAGCAGTATAGCCGCTACTGGTCAGCAGGCGGATGGGCTGGGTTCAGGGTGGCCTGCGCCGGAAGGCAGGTGCTGTCTAGTGGTCCCTTTGTGCTGTGCAGCAACTTGCTGGCAGCTCCTGGAGTGCATGGATGACCTGTGCAACTGCATTACATGACTTGCTTTGGTTGTCCAACTGATTACACCCATATTTCAGCGTAAATCATGTCTGCCTTTGGGTGGAACAGTGATTTGTGAGCTCAGCCTACTCGTTGTGCAGAAAGTGCATAGTAGCCCATAGTGGCTGGGCACTAGTGCTGACACAGTACTGTGCTCTTTCTGCACGGCTTGCCGTCCCTGACACTGATGGCAGCACTTGTTTAGATCCTTTTCAATTCTCCATCTGGAGGTAGATTGGGGAGTATTGCGTGGAGTAAGGAAGGCGGCTGTGCATGCATGGCCAAATGCCAAAACTTACACACATGAGGCCATTTCTCCAGGGGTTGGGCCTCTTCGAGGGCCGGCCCGTGCTGAGCTCTATGCTGAACCCTATTTTACCAGGTGTCTGTGGTGGCGTATGCCGCATGAACACACCATGTAACCCCTCTATCATATCTTCCCTGTCATTTTACCAGGTGTCTGTGGTGGCGTATGCCGCATGAACACACCGTGTAACCCCTCTATCCTATCCTTCCCTGTCAGCGAAGCATGTTCAGCCTGCCCTCTACACTGGAAGATGTATAGACTGCTGTCACCAACACTGATTAGAATACTGCATTCATGCCCGAAGATTCTCAGAGTGCAGCCAAATTGCGTGTCGTAAGGAAGACGGTTATGCTAGCATAACCAATGTCATACCTCACGCACAGAGGTTTTTCTGGGGTTGGAACCTCAGAGTGACAGCCCGAGCTGAGCTGCTTGCAGCTTCCTATTTTACCAGGTGTCTGTGGTGGCGTATGCCGCATGAACACACCGTGTAACCCCTCTATCCTATCCTATCCTTCCCTGGCGAGCTCTATGCTGAACCCTATTTTACCAGGTGTCTGTGGTGGCGTATGCCGCATGAACACACCATGTAACCCCTCTATCACCTTCCCTGTAACCCCTCTTCTTCTTCGAAACCCTGAGCAAGGCGTAAAACTGCTCCGGCTTTGCTTTGCCCACCTGGCTCTGCTGGGCGCGGCCCGCGAGTCGCAAGCGGCAGCACAGACGATCGGTAGCAGCTTCGTCACGCTAGAAGTCAGCCTGTCAGCTGGCCCAAAACAGCAGGCAGCCCTGGCCCTCGCACCAGGCGAGCAGCACCAGTCTGACGTGTACAACCGTTGGTGCCTCTTCCAGGCGCCACCTTTATCGCCTGGACTGCTGGTCTACATTGGCTGGATGTGTGGATTATCTCGCGGGGCCTCTATGCGGTTCTGCGCCTCGGCAGGTCTGGTGTCGGAGCAGCATCGAAGGTTCGCAAGCCCCTGCTGGATGGACGCCTCGCGGGGCGTGCAGCCAGTCTAGCTTCAGCAGCTTCCACAATTTGTGCCCGGTGTGCTGCAGCTGTGACAGCCGCTGGAGATAGCGCTCCGTGTGACAACAGCAGTAGCAGCAGCAGCAGCAGGCAGCAGGCAGGCCCTGCCAACAGCAGCACCCTGAGGGTGTGGCATCGCCCTGCCCTGCTCACAGGAACTACAGCAGCAGTATCGCCGCTACTGACCAGCAGGCGGATGGGCTGGGTTTAGGGTGGCCTGCGCCAGAAGGCAGGTGCTGTCTAGTGGTGGTACCTGGTCCCTTTGTGTTGTGCAGCAACTTGCTGGCAGCTCCTGGAGTGCATGGATGACCTGTGCAACTGCATTACATGCCTTGCTTTGGTTGTCCAACTGATTACACCCATATTTCAGCGTAAATCATGTCTGCCTTTGGGTGGAACGGTGATTTGTGTGCTAAGCCTGCTCGTTGTGCAGAAAGTGCATAGTGGCCCATAGTGGCCGGGCACTAGTGCTGACACAGTACTGTGCTCTTTCTGCACGGCTTGCCGTCCCAGACACTGATGGCAGCACTTGTTTAGATCCTTTTCGATTCTCCATTTGGAGGTAGATTGGGGGAGTATTGCGTGGAGTAAGGAAGGCGGCTGTGCATGCATGGCCAAATGCCAAAACTTACACACATGAGGCCATTTCTCCAGGGGTTGGGCCTCTTCTAGGGCCGACCCGTGCTGAGCTCTATGCTGAACCCTATTTTACCAGGTGTCTGTGGTGGCGTATGCCGCATGAACACACCATGTAACCCCTCTATCTATCTGTAACCCCTCTACTTTCTGGGGTGAGTCTCCTTGAGTGACAGCCTGTTTTGCTGAGTCATCTGCGACGTTCCAGATTTTCGGGTGTTCGTTGCAACGTAGTTGCCTGTGCACACCGTGTAACCCCTCTTCTTCTTGGCGTATGCCGCATGAACACACCGTGTAACCCCTCTATCCTCTATCCTCTATCGAAGGGGGATGTTGGAAAGGCGAAGCATCTATCGCAGCTACGTGTCGTAAAAAATTACGTGTCGTAAGGAAGACGGTTATCTATGGCGCAACGCAGCTTACCATTATAGTTAAGTGCCACTATGACGAAGAAACACCGGACTCGGACCCCAGCAACAGCAGCCAAAGCAGCGACAGCGTCCTCCGCGTCAGCAGCTCCCCAGGCAGCTGCGTTGCAGCCCACTGCGGCAGGGGCCAGACGGCCCGGATTGTCCTCTTTGTACAATAAGGCGGCACAGGTAGCCGGGGAAGCTGCTGCTCAGCAGCAGCAGGCACAGCCTGACCACCAGCAGCAACAGCAGGAGCAGCAGCAGCAACCTGCACGGCCGCACCAGCAGCAGCAGCAACAGCAGCAGCAGCAGCAGGTGCAAGCGGTGCACGAAGGCCAGCAGCAGCAGCAGCAGCAGGCTGGCCTGGCCCCCGGCGTACCCAACACACCAGCAGGGGCTGCCCCTCCGCTCGTCGACGCGGTTGAGGCCAGCACATCAGCTGCTGCAGCAGCAGCAGCGCAGCGCTCACCACAGCGCACTCAGTGGCAGCAACTGCTGCAACAGCGCCCTCAGGGGCGCTCACAACAGCAGGGACAGCAGCCAAACCAACAGCAGACCGTGCTGTCGCAGCGTCAGCAGCAGGCAGCGCGACGGCAGGCCATCATCACCACAAAGCAGCAGCAGAAGCAGCTGCACCTAGCCAACAAGGCTACCCATGCCATGCCTGCCCACCTTGTGCTGCGCACTGACAAGTCGCTGCACCAGCAGGATGTGCTGCAGCTGCAGAAAGGCTTTATCGGCCAGAAGGAGGTGACCGATAAGCAAGCACGCGTGTTCACGCAGTGCGTGGAGGCAGTTGTGGCAAAGGCAGGCGTAGGCCTCAACTGGGGGGGCAACCTCCCAGTGTTCTGGAGCCGCAGTGAGCAGCGCCAGCAAGCCGGCAAGGTTGTAGTGGCTTATGTGGGCTGGTACCTGCTGGTGGCAGACGCAGCCGTGTTACAGGAGCTGGTCGACCCGGCCACTGGCACTGTACCAGTGCCCGGCTGCAACGTGCGGCTTACTGCGCAGTATAACAGCTTGAAGGTACGCGCGTTCGCACTTGAGAAGGTGCGCGGCATCGCGCCCAGCGACCTGAAGGAGCTGCTGAACAGCCAGGACCTGCAGGTGCTGGCAGCTGGCAACCCTGCGCGGGGGGAGCGCCCCTGCATGGATGTCATCACCTTCGCTGCAGCATGCAGCCAAGCAGCAGCCTCTGCCGTCACCATTTACACCGCTGATGGTGTGATTGTTGACGCGCGCATGCATGAGCTGTCAGCTGAGCCGCTGGCGTGGGAAGCAGCCATTGCAGACAGCAAGCGCAGGGCGCTGGCGCGGTTCACACAGTGGACTGAAAATGATGCTGCAGCGACAGCAGCAGCAGCAGCAGCCACAGCAGCAGCAGAAGCAGCAGCAACAGTAGCGGCAGCAGCAGCAGCAGCAGCAGCAGGCAGCGCTACAGATCCTACACCTGCAGCAGCAGAGGCTGCCAGGCAGGCGCTGCGCAGCTCCAGTCTAGCAGCGCCCGCAGCGGCGGCAGCAGATACGCCCGCAACCACAGCAGCGACAGCCGGAATGCCTGCAGCAGCAGACAGCACCGGCGCCGCGACAGCAGGCACTGCCGCCGCGGCTGTGGCAGAAGAGGTAGCAGACGCTGCAGCTATGCCTGCAGCAGAGGCAGCCGCAGCAGCAGCAACAGCAGCAGCGGCAGCAGCAGCAACAGCGGCAGCAGCCGAGGTAGCTGGTGGGGAGGAGGGCCTTGAGCAGGTGCTGAATCTGGCACGGCTTCAGCAGCGGCCGCTGCCGCTGCGCACTGGAGGGGCTCGTCAGCGCAGACCCAAACACCCGCCTGCCAGCGTGAAGCACGCAGTACCAGCAACAGAAGGCCAGCGACAGGCAGCAGGTGCAGCGCCGCAGCTGGGAGCAGCAATGCTGCTTGGGCAATCACCAGCTGCTGGCAAGCCGGCCGTGGATGTGGGCCGGCAGGACACGGGCCAGCTGGACACAGGCAGCAGCAGCAGCAGCAGCAACGCCAGCAGCAGCAGCAGCGCCACGGTGTTAAGCATCGCCTGAACCTGCCGGCACTCACAGAGCAGCCGCTGCGCAAGCATACAGTTGCATTTGACGATGCTGTCAGCATGACAGTGGATGCAGATGCAGCCTGGGCTGAGGCGTCAGCCAGCTTTGCGGCAGCCCAGCTGCCGCCCAGCTACTCATCAATCACCCAGTACGGGCAGGGCCCTACCAGCCCAGCCGTGCACCAGCCAGCCACAGTGATGCAGCCGGGTGGCGCCGGCCCCTCCTCTTCCTGTTAAATGCACCGAGGCCCATCCCTTAGGTTTGGGATGCACAACGTCAATGGCCTTGCAGTTAAGGTGCCGGAGCTCAGCAGGCAGTGGCAGCAGCTGGGCCTTGACATTGTTGCAGCCGTAGATACACATGTTTCATTTGCAGATCGAACAGCAGTGCAGCGGCGTCTGCACATCCATGGCTGGAAATCCTTCTGGTGTGTGGGGCTGCCGGGGGAGAGCCGTACTAGAGCCGGGGTTGCCATCGTGATCCGCAGCAGCCTGCTGCCCAGCAGGGCGTTGCAGGTGCGGGGCGAAGCATCAGCTCCGACGCAAGGCCCAGCACAAGGCCGGCTGCTGCAGATACCACTGGAGTGGGCAGGACAGCATTTGACAGTGGCGGCTGTATACATGCATGCAGCTGATCATGTAGCCAACGCCGCAGTCATCAGTGGCCCATTACGTCAGTTGTACCAGCGACATCGGCAGCACCCTTCGACTGGTTTGGTCATCTTAGGTGATTTTAATTATGTAACAAATACAGCGATGGATCGCAGGCGCAGGATGCAGCCAGCAGCAGCAGCAGCAGCAACAGCAACCGCACCCTCTGCCGCGTGATACAGTGCCAACAGCAGCATGGGCGCAGCATCTGCCAGGTATGTGTGACGCTTGGCGCGACAGACACCCTATGCGCCGAGCGTTCACCTTTATCAAGGCAGATGCGGCATCACGCATTGACAGAATTTACTGCAGTGACACACTTATGCCGCAGCTGGTGGCGTGCAGACATGAAGACAAGTGCGCAGCAATCAGTGACCATACTCTGGTGATGGCACAGTTGCAGCCGCGTGGTCCAGGCGTGTTAGGCCCTGGCTTGAAGCGGCTGCGCATGTCATTCCAGGCAAATGCTGCTTGCAGGCGCGCAATGCAGCAGTGGCTGGTCTCACAGCAGCCCCCAGCAGATGCGGCTAGTGTTATCTCCCAGTGGTGGCCAGCTTTCAAGCGACAGCTGGCAGCTAAGATGATAGAACTCAACCGTCAGGCGAAGCAGGCACGGACCGCACAGCCGTCTGCTGCACAGCAAGCAGCTGCAGCCGCAGCAGTGCTGGCAGCACATGCGCAGCTTGAAACCTGCAGTGAGGCTGCGCTTCCAGCTACACTAGACGCTGCTGTGCTAGCCAGGACGCAACTGGCTGAACTGCAGCAGCAGCAGGAAGAGTGTCAGCGTCAGCGCCGCCGCCAGCAGTGGGTGCATCAAGGCGAGCGGCCTGGGCCTGCCATGACGCGGATCCTCAAGCCGCCCAAGGGGGCTACCTTCATATCTGGCCTCCATGCCCCGGGCAGTGGTCATCTGGTGCGCGATGGCGTGGGCTTGGCGCGCATCATAGGTCAGCGGTATGCCAGCCTGACTATTGCACCGCAAGTGCAGCCGCCAGCCCGCCAAGCAGTATTGCAGGCAGTTGCGCAGCACTCGCAGCGTTTGGATGCAGCAGCGGCAACTAGGCTGGGAGCAGCAGCAGTGACTGTTGAGGAGGTGATCACGGCCATCTCACACACAGCTCCGGGCAAAGCACCTGGTTTGGATGGGGAACCTGGAGAGCTTTTCAGATGTTATAAAGTGCAGCTAGGGCCATTGCTGGCAGCTCTGTACTCTGCGATAGGCACAACACAGAGTGTTCCAGCTGGCTTTTTTGATGGTGTTATTCTGCCTGTTTTGAAGCCGGGCGGCGCGGCAGCCGACCCGGCTGCTTTCCGGCCTATTCAATTACTAAACTACGATTATAGATTGCTGGCAAAGATTCTGGCCAACCGCTTGCTTGCAGTTGCTGGGGATGTGATACACCCAGCACAGTCAGCGTTTTTGCAACACAGGCGGATAGCGGACAGCATCAGATTGTTACAGCTGTTGCCTGCTCTGTTGCACGAGGAGCGGCGCATGGCAATGGTTGTGTTCACAGACTTTGCCAAGGCGTACGATACAATTGATAGGTCATTGTTATATGACGTGGCAGCAGCACTAGGCATTGGGGATGGATTTGTGGGTTGGATGCGAGTGCTACTGTCTGGTACACATACATGTGCTACAGTGAATGGCTTCAGTAGCCCCTTTTACCGTTGTAATGCTGGGGTGCGCCAGGGGTGTCCCTTGGCGCCTTTGCTGTACCTGTTTGTTGGTCAAGCATTGCTGTGTTACTTGAAGCAGCGTGGCATAGGCATCGTGGCAGCTAGTCAGCAGCTTACAACGGCACAGTATGCTGATGATGCTGAGGTATTTTTGTTATCGCTTGCTGATGTTCCAACGTTTATGACATGCATGTCAGAATTTGCCAAAGCTTCTGGCCAGTGCTTGAACCCCACCAAATCATTCTTGTTGCATGTAGGGCAGCAGCCTAACCAGGCTGCAGCGCCAGATGGGGCAGCACATGCGTTGGGGGCTATGCAGGTTGTTGCAAAGGCAAAATCGTTGGGTGTGTTCTTTGATAGCATAGGCAACAGCAGCGTCGACTGGGATGGCAGGATGGAGGTGGTGCGGCATTGCATGCAGAATATCAGCCACATCTCTAAACTGTCAGCTTTTGGTAGGGCGTTCGCTGCCAATGCCTATGCGTTATCCACACTCTTGTATGCGGCCCAGTTTGCGGGCCAATTGCCTGAGGCAGTTTCAGGCAAACTTGGTACATGGACAGCAGCGCTGGTTGATGCTGGTTTGGGCCCTGATGATGATTTGAGGCGCGCCCCTGGAGTTCCTGGGGAGTGCATGGCAGCGCATCCAACGCAGGGTGGTTTTGGGTTACTGCCAGTTCATCACCATCTGCTGTCGAGGTGGGCGTGTGAAGCACTGCCTTTCCTGCAAGGGGGTACTGCTCCTTGGGTGGCAGTGGCGCGGCAGCTGTGGCCCTGTTGGGCTGCTGCTACAGATCCATGCACACGTGCCACCAGCAGCAGCCCTTGGGGCTGCTGTTGTGTGGCAGACATCATATTTTCCCATCTGCTCCTGCGGATGTGTGCCTCCCCTCTGCATTGCGTGCACTTGCGATGGGGCTGCGGGCTCTACCGCCGCTCCGACTTGTAGGTGCAGAAGCTCTGGATGTGGCAGGGTTATGCTGGCACGCACCGTTGTGGGCGAATCCTATTTTTACAGTCTCTCAGGATTGGGAGTGGTTTGCACAGCGAAGGCAAGTTGTGGTTGGTCTTGAAAGTGTGGCTGCGTTTGGCTTGCTACAGCTGCCAAAGCTGCAAACTGTTGGCCAAGCTGTGCTGCTCTCATCCGAACTGGACCGCGTGTGTGCTTTGCCTGGGTTACAGGCTCAACGTGCTGCGTATGAGCGTGACATTTGGGGCCCATGGCTATGCCACAAGGTACAGTATTCTGACAGGCAGCTGGCACGTCAGCACGTGCAAGCTTTGCTTGCGCTTGTTCCCATCCAGTGGGTTGGTGCCGCACGCACACACATGGCAGCAGCTTATGCTGCTGGTGAAACTACGGCTCAGCTCGCTGCATTGACACCTGATGAGTTGTTGTTAGCGCGTGAGGCGTTGTGTGCAGATCTGGGTTGGCAGCGTCCTGGAGGGGATACCAACAGCGTAATTCGTGTGGCAGATCTTACTGTTGCTGTTGCCACTAGGATGCAACGTCTCACTGCGTTAGATGCAATTGCTCCCCGTCATGCTGCATACTTGAACAGTGTTAAAACATTGGATGGATTGCCTGCGGGTACCCAGCTCCCTGATGTACAGCTGGTGTTGTCCCGCTGGTGGAAGATCAGAGTGGCTAACACTTACAAAGAGGCAGCATGGCGTCTGGCATTGAATGCATTCCCTACTGCGCAGCGTATGCACCTCACCACCGGGTGTGCAGCATGTTCAGTTGTGGGACCAGGCGTGGAGCATCACTTTTGGACCTGTCCGGTAGCTGTTGCTGTTCGACGTGAGGTGGAAAGTCAGCTGAGAGCATTTCATATGCTGGCAGCAGGGGCAACCTTGCCGTGCAGCGCTTTGTGGCTGGCTTGTGCCCCTCACATTGACATGCATCAGCTTGTCTGGGACATGGTGTGTATAGCTGCAATACACGCTTTTGATCTTGGCCGCAGAGCTGCTTGGGCGGTTTCGCACAGGCTGAGTGTGCCTGTACTAGTTGAACAAGTTGCTGTGCGCGCAGCAGTTGGTGCCTTTTGGGATGCGCTGGCAGATTTTGCTGCTACCGCTAGAGTACCTAGTCGGTGTAGGACCAGCTGCTCACACGTCAGCCATTTGTTGCTTGGCACACTGTCTTGCGAGGCAATGGCTTACGGGTGATTCGCAGATGATGCCATGTACAATTGTGTGTTATTGCTTGACCTGCTTTCCACATGTACACCTGCTTGCGTGCTTGCTTTGCATGCTGTCAGCACGAGGCAGTTACACTGCCAGGCTGTTGGGTGAGTATTGACATCAGTGCATACTTGCTTCATGCTGATGACATGCAGTGCTCTCAAAAGCCAGCACACTACTCACATTTACACATGTGCTGCCTTTGCGTCTGTATCAGCATTTTGCTGAGTCAGCGAAGCATGTTCAGCCTGCCCTCTACACTGGAAGATGTATAGACTGCTGTCACCAACACTGATTAGAATACTGCATTCATGCCCGAAGATTCTCAGAGTGCAGCCAAATTGCGTGTCGTAAGGAAGACGGTTATGCTAGCATAACCAATGTCATACCTCACGCACAGAGGTTTTTCTGGGGTTGAAACCTCAGAGTGACAGCCCGAGCTGAGCTGCTTGCAGCTTCCTATTTTACCAGGTGTCTGTGGTGGCGTATGCCGCATGAACACACCGTGTAACCCCTCTATCCTATCCCTTCCTTTATTGCAGGCAGTTGCGCAGCACTCGCAGCGTTTGGATGCAGCAGCGGCAACTAGGCTGGGAGCAGCAGCAGTGACTGTTGAGGAGGTGATCACGGCCATCTCACACACAGCTCCGGGCAAAGCACCTGGTTTGGATGGGGAACCTGGAGAGCTTTTCAGATGTTATAAAGTGCAGCTAGGGCCATTGCTGGCAGCTCTGTACTCTGCGATAGGCACAACACAGAGTGTTCCAGCTGGCTTTTTGGATGGTGTTATTCTGCCTGTTTTGAAGCCGGGCGGCGCGGCAGCCGCCCCGGCTGCTTTCCGGCCTATTCAATTACTAAACTACGATTATAGATTGCTGGCAAAGATTCTGGCCAACCGCTTGCTTGCAGTTGCTGGGGATGTGATACACCCAGCACAGTCAGCGTTTTTGCAACACAGGCGGATAGCGAACAGCATCAGATTGTTACAGCTGTTGCCTGCTCTGTTGCACGAGGAGCGGCGCATGGCAATGGTTGTGTTCACAGACTTTGCCAAGGCGTACGATACAATTGATAGGTCATTGTTATATGACGTGGCAGCAGCACTAGGCATTGGGGATGGATTTGTGGGTTGGATGCGAGTGCTACTGTCTGGTACACATACATGTGCTACAGTGAATGGCTTCAGTAGCCCCTTTTACCGTTGTAATGCTGGGGTGCGCCAGGGGTGTCCTTGGCGCCTTTGCTGTACCTGTTTGTTGGTCAAGCATTGCTGTGTTACTTGAAGCAGCGTGGCATAGGCATCGTGGCAGCTAGTCAGCAGCTTACAACGGCACAGTATGCTGATGATGCTGAGGTATTTTTGTTATCGCTTGCTGATGTTCCAACGTTTATGACATGCATGTCAGAATTTGCCAAAGCTTCTGGCCAGTGCTTGAACCCCACCAAATCATTCTTGTTGCATGTAGGGCAGCAGCCTAACCAGGCTGCAGCGCCAGATGGGGCAGCACATGCGTTGGGGGCTATGCAGGTTGTTGCAAAGGCAAAATCGTTGGGTGTGTTCTTTGATAGCATAGGCAACAGCAGCGTCGACTGGGATGGCAGGATGGAGGTGGTGCGGCATTGCATGCAGAATATCAGCCACATCTCTAAACTGTCAGCTTTTGGTAGGGCGTTCGCTGCCAATGCCTATGCGTTATCCACACTCTTGTATGCGGCCCAGTTTGCGGGCCAATTGCCTGAGGCAGTTTCAGGCAAACTTGGTACATGGACAGCAGCGCTGGTTGATGCTGGTTTGGGCCCTGATGATGATTTGAGGCGCGCCCCTGGAGTTCCTGGGGAGTGCATGGCAGCGCATCCAACGCAGGGTGGTTTTGGGTTACTGCCAGTTCATCACCATCTGCTGTCGAGGTGGGCGTGTGAAGCACTGCCTTTCCTGCAAGGGGGTACTGCTCCTTGGGTGGCAGTGGCGCGGCAGCTGTGGCCCTGTTGGGCTGCTGCTACAGATCCATGCACACGTGCCACCAGCAGCAGCCCTTGGGGGCTGCTGTTGTGTGGCAGACATCATATTTTCCCATCTGCTCCTGCGGATGTGTGCCTCCCCTCTGCATTGCGTGCACTTGCGATGGGGCTGCGGGCTCTACCGCCGCTCCGACATGTAGGTGCAGAAGCTTTGGATGTAGCAGGGTTATGCTGGCACGCACCGTTGTGGGCGAATCCTATTTTTACAGTCTCTCAGGATTGGGAGTGGTTTGCACAGCGAAGGCAAGTTGTGGTTGGTCTTGAAAGTGTGGCTGCGTTTGGCTTGCTACAGCTGCCAAAGCTGCAAACTGTTGGCCAAGCTGTGCTGCTCTCATCCGAATTGGACCGCGTGTGTGCTTTGCCTGGGTTACAGGCTCAACGTGCTGCGTATGAGCGTGACATTTGGGGCCCATGGCTATGCCACAAGGTACAGTATGCTGACAGGCAGCTGGCACGTCAGCACGTGCAAGCTTTGCTTGCGCTTGTTCCCATCCAGTGGGTTGGTGCCGCACGCACACACATGGCAGCAGCTTATGCTGCTGGTGAAACTACGGCTCAGCTCGCTGCATTGACACCTGATGAGTTGTTGTTAGCGCGTGAGGCGTTGTGTGCAGATCTGGGTTGGCAGCGTCCTGGAGGGTATACCAACAGCGTAATTCGTGTGGCAGATCTTACTGTTGCTGTTGCCACTAGGATGCAACGTCTCACTGCGTTAGATGCAATTGCTCCCCGTCATGCTGCATACTTGAACAGTGTTAAAACATTGGATGGATTGCCTGCGGGTACACAGCTCCCTGATGTGCAGCTGGTGTTGTCCCGCTGGTGGAAGATCAGAGTGGCTAACACTTACAAAGAGGCAGCATGGCGTCTGGCATTGAATGCATTCCCTACTGCGCGCGTGTGGCACCCTTCACCACGGGGTGTGCAGCATGTTCAGTTGTGGGACCAGGCGTGGAGCATCACTTTTGGACCTGTCCGGTAGCTGTTGCTGTTCGACGTGAGGTGGAAAGTCAGCTGAGAGCATTTCGTATGCTGGCAGCAGGGGCAACCTTGCCGTGCAGCGCTTTGTGGCTGGCTTGTGCCGCTCACATTGACATGCATCAGCTTGTCTGGGACATGGTGCGGCATTGCAATACACGCTTTTGATCTTGGCCGCAGAGCTGCTTTGGCGGTTTCCGCACAGGCTGGTGCGCCTGTACTAGCGCTGAACAAGTTGCTGTGCGCGCAAGCAGCTGCGCCTTTGGGATGCGCTGGCAGACTTTCGCCGCTACCAAGGCTAGAATACCTAGTCGGTAGGAAGCAGCTGCTCACACGTCAGCCATTTGTTGCTTGGCACACTGTCTTGCGAGGCAATGGCTTACGGGTGATTCGCAGATGATGCCATGTACAATTGTGTGTTATTGCTTGGCCTGCTTTCCACATGTACACCTGCTTGCGTGCTTGCTTTGCATGCTGTCAGCACGAGGCAGTTACGCTGCCAGGCTGTTGGGTGAGTATTGACATCAGTGCATACTTACTTCATGCTGATGACATGCAGTGCTCTCAAAAGCCAGCACACTACTCACATTTACACATGTGCTGCCTTTGCGTCTGTATCAGCATTTTGCTGAGTCAGCGAAGCATGTTCAGCCTGCCCTCTACACTGGAAGATGTATGGACTGCTGTCACCAACACTGATTAGAATACTGCATTCATGCCCGAAGATTCTCAGAGTGCAGCCAAATTGCGTGTCGTAAGGAAGACGGTTATGCTAGCATAACCAATGTCATACCTCACGCACAGAGGTTTTTCTGGGGTTGAAACCTCAGAGTGACAGCCCGAGCTAAGCTGCTTGCAGCTTCCTATTTTACCAGGTGTCTGTGGTGGCGTATGCCGCATGAACACACCGTGTAACCCCTCTATCCTCTATCCTTCCTTTTTTGGGGTTGAAACCTCAGAGTGACAGCCCGAGCTAAGCTGCTTGCAGCTTCCTATTTTACCAGGTGTCTGTGGTGGCGTATGCCGCATGAACACACCGTGTAACCCCTCTATCCTCCTATCCTTCCTTTTTTATGCCGCATGAACACACCATGTAACCCCTCTATCAGACCTTCCTTTTTTACCAGGTGTCTGTGGTGGCGTATGCCGCATGAACACACCGTGTAACCCCTCTATCCCTATCCTTCCTTTTTTTTGGCTTTTGCTTCTTCCCTCTTCTTCTCTTCCATGAGTGCCTCTCGACTCTTGCGAGGCGGACTTCCCTGATGTGCGTATCTACGTTTAGTACCGCCTGAAACTCCGCCAAATTTGCTGTTATACCCATTGCGTTGCATTAGCGGGCGTTTGGGTGTGCCAGCCCGCCCCGGGAGCGGCCTCCCGCTCCCGGTGGTGCTCACCTGTCTGCGTTCATTTGGACGCTCTTCAACCTAGTTATTCATGCCAAACGGCGAGTCCTATAGCAAGGCTGGCGCTGCAGCAGGGGCGGGAGCGAAGAAAGCAGCAGCGACAGCAGCAGCTGCAGGGAGTGCCTCGACGGCTACGCCCACCCGGCCTGTGGCTGCCAGCTCGTCTGCACCTGTCTCGCAGCAGCCACAAAGGCAGCAGCAGCAACAGCAGCGGCAGCAGCCTGCACAGGAGCAGCAGCAGCAGCGGCGGCAGGGACAACAGCAGCAGCAGCGGCAGGGACAGCAGCAGCAACAGCAGCAGCAGCAGCAGCAGCAGCAGCTGCAGCAGCAGCGAAGCCGCGCTGCTGCGGCTGCTGCTGCGTCAGCTGCACGACAGGGCAGGAGGCGTGCCCATCGTGTGGCACATGCGTTTCCTGCCAGCCTAGAGCTTGTTGCGGACGAGCCTTTCGCAACACTCCCGGTGCTGGAGGTGCACCAGCGGTTCCCTGGCGGCGATCCGCTCACACGCGCGCAGCTGGATGCGGCGATGCAGCTGTTTGACAAGCTGGCAGGTGCCCTGGCCTCAGTCGCGGCGATGATGGGGCGCGTATCTGGCACACAACAGAACCGCGCAAGGATGGCGACGGTAGGGTGTCAGTGACTTGTGCAGCTTATGGGCTGCTGGTGGAGGACATGCAGCAGCTGCAGCAGCTGGTGGATCCAGCCACGGGACGGGTGCACGTGCCTGGCACCGATGTTCAGCTCACAGCTCACTATGAGGACCTCCCAGTGCGTGCCTTCCTGCTGAAGGGTGTGCAGGGTGCTAGTGTCGGCCAGTGCGTGGCTATCCTACGCAGCGCAGGCATCAATGTTCTAGCAGCAGCCTACGCCACAGCTGGCGAGCAGCAGTGCAAGAACGTTCTGCGCTTGGCGGCGGCGATCACTGGCAACGCTCCAGCCAGCACAACGCTGCGCCTGCCAAACGGCAGGCACCTCGACCTGGTGCTGCGTGAGGCGCCAGCCCAGCAGCTGTCCTTTGCGGAGGCTGCTGCTGCAGAGTACCGCAAGGTGCTGGCGCGCAAGCAGCAGATGGAGGCGCAAGCAGCACCCTTGGCGGCTGCTGCGGCAGCTCGTGCAGCTGCTGCAGCGGCAGCAGCAGCAGTAGCAGCAGCAGTAGGCACGTACCGGCAGGCAGCAGAGCCGGCGCCAGCGGCGCCAGCAGCGCCAGCAGCGCCGGCGGCTAGTACATCTGCAGCCTCCCGGTGCAGCCGGCGCCTGCGTGAGCGGCGGCAGCAGCAGCAGCAGCAGCTGCAGCAGCAGCAGCTGCGGCAGCAGCAGATGCGACAGCAGTGCGACCTCAAAGCAGTGGGGCACCCACGGCAGGCACGCCGCCCCAAGAGCGCGGAGGAGGAGGCGGTCTTCAGGGCAGCGCTGCAGCGTCAGGAGCAGTGGCAGCCGCTGCGGCAGCAGCTGCTGCTGTTGAGGCAGCCTCCTGCTGAGAAGCCTCCTGCCGCCGAGCCTCCTGCTGCCGAGCCTCCTGCTGACCAGCCGCCGCCAGCAGATGCGCCGGCACAGCAGCAGCAGAAGCGCAGCAGCAGCAGCAGCAGCAGCAGCGGAGTGGGCCACAGCGGCCTCGCTCCACCAGGCGGCACAGCTCCCCGCCGCGTAAGATCAGTGCAGTTGCGTCCGAAGCCTCTGAGGTGGAGGCGCCTGCCCAGCAGCTCCGACAGTCATCCTCAGATGCCTCCAGCCACCAGGGGCCTGACGGCTCACCCCTGCCTTGCCAGCCAGCAGCACGCGAGCAGCTGGAGGGCGCGGCACTCACCACGTCTTAATACCTAGAATTCCCAGCCTTAGGGTGGGCTCGCACAACGTCAATGGCCTTGCAGCCAAGCTGCCGCAGCTCAGTGATCAGTGGCAGCAGTTGGGCCTAGACGTTGTAGCAGCTGTTGATACACATGTTAGTTTCAGTGACAGGCCAGCGCAGCAGCGCCGCCTGCAGCTTCGTGGCTGGAAGTCGTTCTGGTGTGTGGGGCTTTCAGGGCAGGGCCGCACCAGAGCAGGTGTTGCAGTGCTCATTCGCAGCAGTCTCGTTGACAGTGGAGTAGTGCAGGTGCCGGACACTGTGCATGCAGCCGTTGATGGGCCAGCTCAGGGCAGGCTGCTGCAGGTACCACTGGTGTGGGCAGGACAGCAGCTGCGTGTCGTTGGTGTATACATGCATGCTGACGATCATGTGGCTAATGCTGCCATCATCAGTGGCCCTCTACGAGACCTTTACCAGCAGCAGCGACACCAGCCAGCTCATGGACTAATTATTCTTGGCGATTTCAACTTTGTTCCCAGTAGAATCATGGATCGTAGGCAGCTTGCTGCTGCACAACAGCAGCAGCAGCAGCAGCAGCAGCAGCAGCAGCAGCCGCCGCCGCCGCCGCGCAGCAGCAGCAGCAACAGCAGCAGCAGCACCAGCAGCAGCAACAGGAACGTGGCATGCGGACGCGAGATGCCGTACCTGCAGCTGCTTGGGCACAGCATTTGCCGCACATGTGCGATGTGTGGCGTGCCAAGCACCCGGTGCGCAGGGCGTTCACTCACGTCCGCGCTACTGCAGCGTCCCGCATCGACAGAATCTACTGCTCAGATGCGTTGGTGCCGCAGGTGGTTGCCTGCCGTCATGAGGATCAGTGTGCAGCAGTCAGTGATCACAGCGCTGTGGTTGTGCAGTTGCAGCCGCGTGGGCCAGGCGTGCTGGGGCCTGGCCTGCGGCGGCTTCGGATGTCCTTCCAGACCGACGCAGAGTGCAGAGATGCGATGCGCACGTGGCTCGCATCACAGCAGCCCCCTGCGGACGCCGCGACCCTTGTCGATCAGTGGTGGCCGGCTTTCAAGCGCCGATTGGCAGCCAAGTTTGCAGAATTAAACCGTGCTGCACGGCAAGCCCAGACAGCGCGTGCACCTGCAGCGCAGCGTACGGCAGCGGCGGCAGCAGTGCTAGCTGCGTACAGCCAGCTGGAGTCATGCGCTGACGCAGCGATGCCTGCTGCCTTGCAGTCTGTGGTGTCAGCTAGGAGCCGTCTGGCGCAGCTACAGCAGCAGGAAGAGGCGGTGCAGCGTGCCCGCCGCCGCCAGCAGTGGGTGCACCAAGGTGAACGACCAGGCCCGGCCATGTCCCGTGTACTCAAACCCCCCAAGGGCGCTACATATATCGCAGGTCTGCGCGCCCCTGGCACTGGGCACCTAGTGCGAGATGGTGTCAGCCTGTCGCGTATCATCGGCCAGCGCTATGCCGCGCTCACTGTGGCGCCACAGGTGCAGCAGGCAGAACGGCAGGCTGTCCTGCAGGCGGTAGCGCAGCACTCCCAGCGCCTTGATGCTGCAGCAGCTGGCAGGCTTGGGGCAGCAGCGGTGGCAGTTGAGGAAGTCAGTGTCGCCATCTCCCGCACCGCCCCGGGCAAGTCGCCGGGCCTGGATGGGGTGCCTGGAGAGTTCTATAGGTACTATAAGCAGCAGATGGCGCCGTTGCTAGCAGCGCTATACTCAGCAATTGGCGCGGTTCAGCGCGTCCCGGCCGGTTTTCTGGATGGCGTCATACTGCCTGTCCTGAAGCCGGGTGGGGAGGTAGCAGATCCTGCTGCTTATCGTCCAATCCAGCTGCTCAACTATGATTACCGCATCTTAGCTAAGCTACTTGCTAACCGGCTGCTGGCAGAGGCAGGCGATGTTATACACCCTGCGCAGTCCGCATTTTTGCAGCATCGGCATATTGGCGATAGCATCAGGCTGCTGCAAATGCTACCTGCTCTACTGCATGAGCAGCGGCAGATGGCGGTAGTTGTTTTCACGGATTTTGCGAAAGCCTACGATACTGTGGATCGCTCATTGTTGTATGATGTGGCCCAAGCACTGGGTGTAGGGCAGGGTTTCGTCAGCTGGATGCAAGTTCTGCTGACGGAGACATACACATGCGCCACAGCAAATGGTTTCTGCAGCCCCTTCTACAAGTGTGAGGCTGGGGTGCGTCAGGGCTGCCCCCTTGCACCTCTGCTGTATTTGTTCGTTGGACAGGCGTTGTTGTGCTTCCTGAAGCAGCGCGGCATTGGTATTGTTGCAGCTAGTCAGCAGCTTATAGCAGCACAGTATGCGGATGATGCCGAGGTGTTTCTGCTGTCGCTTGCGAATGTCCCCACTTTCCTTGGCTGCATGGAGGATTTTGCGGAAGCGTCAGGGCAGCGGTTGAACCCATCCAAGTCGCGTTTGCTGCATGTTGGGCGGCAGCCAGCAGCGGCAGCTGCGCCGGGTGGGGCAGCGCAGAATGTGGGCGGCATGCAGGTTGTGCAGCGCGCCAAATCTCTGGGAGTGTTTTTTGGTGAGCGTGGCAATAGCAGCGTGGATTGGGAGGGCAGGCTGGAGACAGTGCGTCGCCGCATGCAAAATATCAGTCGCATCTCCAAGCTATCTGCGTTTGGCAGGGCTTTCGCTGCTAATGCATATGCTCTGTCCACCATCCTATATGCAGCGCAGTTTGCCGGGCAGTTGCCAGCTAATGTGTCAGAACAGCTCAGCAGATGGACGGCAGCGCTTGTTGATGCTGGCTTGGGGCCTGAGGATGATCTTAGGCGTGCCCCTGGCATCCCTGGGGACTGTATGGCTGCACATCCTAGGTGTGGTGGGTTTGGCCTTCTGCCCGTTCATCATCATTTGTTGTCTCGCTGGGCTTGTGAAGCAATCCCCCTCCTGCAGGGCGGTGCTGCACCGTGGGTGACAGTGGGACGGGAGTTGTGGACACAGTGGGGTAGCGCTGTGGATTGTTTCACACGCGCTGCTGCTGGGAGCCCTTGGGGCCTTGCATTGTGTGCCCGTCATCATATCTTCCCTGCGACTCCTGCGGATGCCTGCTTGCCATCGCCTTTGCGTGTTTTGGCGATGGGTTTGCGTGCCCTGCCGCCGTTGCGTCATGTGGGCAACCAGCCTTTGGACGTGGATGGTTTGTGCTGGGAGGCGCCGCTGTGGGCCAATCCTCTGTTTACAGTGGTACAGTCATGGCAATGGTTTGATCAACAGCGTCAGGTGGAGGTGGGCTTGGAACAGGTGGTGCCGTGTGGCCTGCTGGAGCTCCCTAAGCTACAGTGTTTGGGTCAGGCAGTGTTGCTGTTGTCAGAACTTGAACGTGTCTGTGCCTTGCCAGGGCTTTCTGCTCAGCGCTCCGCTTATGAGCGCGAGATATGGGGCACGTGGCTGCGCAGTAGACCGCAGTATGGTGATCGGCAGCAGGCTCGGCAGCATGTGCAGCATTTGCTGTCGTTTGTGCCGTCTGTGTGGCATACTGCAGCACGCGCGCACCTGGCGGCTGCCCAAGCTGCCGGTACGAGCGTTGCACAATTATCCTCTGTTTCTCCTGTGGACATTTTGATTGCGCGCGAACAGTTGTGTGCTGATTTGGGTTGGCAGCGGCCAGGGGCAGACGGTTTTATACGTTTGGCTGATCTGCAGGTTGCTGATGCCACGAAGCTACAACGTCTTGCTGCGCTTGATGCCATTGCGCCCCGCCATGCTGCCTTTGTTACTCGGGTTAGAGCCCTGGATGCCCTGCCGATGGCAGTCAGCCTGCCTGCAGTGCAGTCGGTGTTGTCTCGTTGGTGGCAGGTGCGGGTGGCTAACGTGTACAAGGAAGCGGCGTGGCGCTTGGCTTTGGATGCATTCCCTACTGCTCAACGTATGCAGACTACTGCTGCGTGTGCAGCATGTTCTGCTGCAGGGCCTGGGGTGGAGCATCATTTTTGGACATGTCCTGTTGCTATGGCGGTGCGGCGTGAGGTGGAAAGTCAACTAAGGGCGTTCAACTTGTTGCCGGCAGGTGCTGTACTGCCGTGCCGAGCTATATGGTTGGCGTGCCCCCCTCATAACGCTGTCCATCGGTTGGTGTGGGACATGGTCTGTCTTGCAGCAGTGCATGCTTTTGAGAAAGGCCGCAGGGCAGCGTGGGCTGTGTCAAGTGACCTTGGGGTACCCCAGCTGGTGGAGCAAGTGGCTGTGAGAGCAGCAGTAGGTGCTTTTTGGGATGCACTTGCGGACTTTGCTGTTACGGCTAGGGTGCCGTCACGGTATAGAAATCGGCTGCTCACACAACAGCCTTTTATTGCCTGGCATACTGTGTTGCGTGGCAATGGTTTGTGTGTGGTGCGGCGGTGATGGCCTTCTTCTCACTGTGTGTACGTGCTTTCTCTGTGAACTTCTGACACGCCAGAGCTAGCCGTCTTGCTTTGCAGGAGCTGTGAGTTGCCGTGTCGCTGCTGCAAAATGTAGTTGTGCGGCCCTTGCGGCAGCTGGCTTGTCCTCTGCTCTCTCTCCCTAGTTTGTCGCCTCAGACCGCCGCCTGCCAGGCTGTGTTGCTGCTGGTGGGTGATGTTCTGTGGATTCAGCCCGCCCGCTACACTGCATAAAGTGCAGCTTGCTGTCACTGACACTGTTTACACTAGTCCTTTGTTGCCTTTGTTTAGCATCAACACTGCGTGTGCTGTGACTGACGGCTTTGCCTGCAAGGCCATATGTCAAGTTACACACACAGAGAGACTTTCTGGGGTGAGTCTCCTTGAGTGACAGCCTGTTTTGCTGAGTCATCTGCGACGTTCCAGATTTTCGGGTGTTCGTTGCAACGTAGTTGCCTGTGCACACCGTGTAACCCCTCTTCTTCCTGAGTGGAGACAGTCTGAGCTGAGCTGTTCGCAGCATCCTTTTTCTAGCTGGTGTCCGTTGCGGCGTAGCCGCTTGAACACACCCTGTAACCCCTCTTCTTCTTTCTTCGAGTGGAGACAGAGACTTTCTGGGGTGAGTCTCCTTGAGTGACAGCCTGTTTTGCTGAGTCATCTGCGACGTTCCAGATTTTCGGGTGTTCGTTGCAACGTAGTTGCCTGTGCACACCGTGTAACCCCTCTTCTTTCTTTCGAGTGGAGACAGTGCGTCGCCGCATGCAAAATATCAGTCGCATCTCCAAGCTATCTGCGTTTGGCAGGGCTTTCGCTGCTAATGCATATGCTCTGTCCACCATCCTATATGCAGCGCAGTTTGCCGAGCAGTTGCCAGCTAATGTGTCAGAACAGCTCAGCAGATGGACGGCAGCGCTTGTTGATGCTGGCTTGGGGCCTGAGGATGATCTTAGGCGTGCCCCTGGCATCCCTGGGGACTGTATGGCTGCACATCCTAGGTGTGGTGGTTTTGGCCTTCTGCCCGTTCATCATCATTTGTTGTCTCGCTGGGCTTGTGAAGCAATCCCCCTCCTGCAGGGCGGTTCTGCACCGTGGGTGACAGTGGGACGGGAGTTGTGGACACAGTGGGGTAGCGCTGTGGATTGTTTCACACGCGCTGCTGCTGGGAGCCCTTGGGGCCTTGCATTGTGTGCCCGTCATCATATCTTCCCTGCGACTCCTGCGGATGCCTGCTTGCCATCGCCTTTGCGTGTTTTGGCGATGGGTTTGCGTGCCCTGACGCCGTTGCGTCATGTGGGCAACCAGCCTTTGGACGTGGATGGTTTGTGCTGGGAGGCGCCGCTGTGGGCCAATCCTCTGTTTACAGTGGTACAGTCATGGCAATGTTTTGATCAACAGCGTCAGGTGGAGGTGGGCTTGGAACAGGTGGTGCCGTGTGGCCTGCTGGAGCTCCCTAAGCTACAGTGTTTGGGTCAGGCAGTGTTGCTGTTGTCAGAACTTGAACGTGTCTGTGCCTTGCAGGGCTTTCTGCTCAGCGCTCCGCTTATGAGCGCGAGATATGGGGCACGTGGCTGCGCAGTAGACCGCAGTATGGTGATCGGCAGCAGGCTCGGCAGCATGTGCAGCATTTGCTGTCGTTTGTGCCGTCTGTGTGGCATACTGCAGCACGCGCGCACCTGGCGGCTGCCCAAGCTGCCGGTACGAGCGTTGCACAATTATCATCTGTTTCTCCTGTGGACATTTTGATTGCGCGCGAACAGTTGTGTGCTGATTTGGGTTGGCAGCGGCCAGGGGCAGACGGTTTTATACGTTTGGCTGATCTGCAGGTTGCTGATGCCACGAAGCTACAACGTCTTGCTGCGCTTGATGCCATTGCGCCCCGCCATGCTGCCTTTGTTACTCGGGTTAGAGCCCTGGATGCCCTGCCGATGGCAGTCAGACTGCCTGCAGTGCAGTCGGTGTTGTCTCGTTGGTGGCAGGTGCGGGTGGCTAACGTGTACAAGGAAGCGGCGTGGCGCTTGGCTTTGGATGCATTCCCTACTGCTCAACGTATGCAGACTACTGCTGCGTGTGCGGCATGTTCTGCTGCAGGGCCTGGGGTGGAGCATCATTTTTGGACATGTCCTGTTGCTATGGCGGTGCGGCGTGAGGTGGAAAGTCAACTAAGGGCGTTCAACTTGTTGCCAGCAGGTGCTGTACTGCCGTGCCGAGCTATATGGTTGGCGTGCCCCCCTCATAACGCTGTCCATCGGTTGGTGTGGGACATGGTCTGTCTTGCAGCAGTGCATGCTTTTGAGAAAGGCCGCAGGGCAGCGTGGGCTGTGTCAAGTGACCTTGGGGTACCCAGCTGGTGGAGCAAGTGGCTGTGAGAGCAGCAGTAGGTGCTTTTTGGGATGCACTTGCGGACTTTGCTGTTACGGCTAGGGTGCCGTCACGGTATAAAAATCGGCTGCTCACACAACAGCCTTTTATTGCCTGGCATACTGTGTTGCGTGGCAATGGTTTGTGTGTGGTGCGGCGGTGATGGCCTTCTTCTCACTGTGTGTACGTGCTTTCTCTGTGAACTTCTGACACGCCAGAGCTAGCCGTCTTTCTTTGCAGGAGCTGTGAGTTGCCGTGTCGCTGCTGCAAAATGTAGTTGTGCGGCCCTTGCAGCAGCTGGCTTGTCCTCTGCTCTCTCTCCCTAGTTTGTCGCCTCAGACCGCCGCCTGCCAGGCTGTGTTACTGCTGGTGGGTGATGTTCTGTGGATTCAGCCCGCCCGCTACACTGCATAAAGTGCAGCTTGCTGTCACTGACACTGTTTACACTAGTCCTTTGTTGCCTTTGTTTAGCATCAACACTGCGTGTGCTGTGACTGGCGGCTTTGCCTGCAAGGCCATATGTCAAGTTACACACACAGAGAGACTTTCTGGGGTGAGTCTCCTTGAGTGACAGCCTGTTTTGCTGAGTCATCTGCGACGTTCCAGATTTTCGGGTGTTCGTTGCAACGTAGTTGCCTGTGCACACCGTGTAACCCCTCTTCTTCTAGTGGAGGCGCCGGCTCATTGGCGTGTTGCGGTGCCTGGAGATCACCCGTTTTTGCGTTCTGATCCAGCACAGCTGCGCATTGTACTGGCGCCCCGCTCTGGTTGACCTTCCTGCTTTTACATGCTGTGCTGTCCGTAGTTGTCCGGTTTCCACTTTCTGGCAGGGCCATGTTGCATGTCGTGTGTCACTGTGCTTGATTTTTCAGCTCTGTGTGTCGCAATGCGTGCTGCTATGCTTGCCAGCCATGAGGGTTGCAGAAGCAGTAGCACCTTAGTTTGCATGCCGCATGCAATGTCTCCTGTCGGTCCCGCGTGCTCCTGCTTGCTGCAGTCTGGTGTGTACAGCGGTGCCTTGGTGCAATCATGCCCAACACCTATGGTAAGCAGCACCATTGTGCATCCCGCTTGCTGTTTGGACCATGCCTGCCTTCCCCTGTGCGTTTTGTGCCCTGTGCTTTGAGCACCCTGCTGCTTTTCGGGCTGCACTTCGCACATGCTGCACTGCATGTACTTGTTGGTTTATAGGGAGGTAGGGGCTGCAAGATGCCTCTGGAGTTTTACTTTGGTTGCATCTTGTGGCTTGCTATCGGGTTCTCATGATATGTGAGCTGAAAGAGGGGCAAGTGACTCGCTCTAGGGCGATAGCTTGCCCACCCCTGTAACAGACCTCTCTCTCTCTCTCTCTCGGCTGGATGGAGCACCAACCGCACAGCTGGCAGCTGGGTGCCCTCTCACACAGGGGCTGTTTTTCTGGGGTTCAGCCTCCTTTTGAGTGACAGTCTGAGCTGAGCTGTTCGCAGCATCCTTTTTCTAGCTGGTGTCCGTTGCGGCGTAGCCGCTTGAACACACCCTGTAACCCCTCTTCTTCTTCTGGCTGGATGGACTGCTTTCATGATCAGATACCCTCTGATACACCAACATTGCGTGTGATGAGAAAGACGGTTGTGCTTGCACACCAAATGTCATGCCTCTCACACAGGGGCTGTTTTTCTGGGGTTCAGCCTCCTTTTGAGTGACAGTCTGAGCTGAGCTGTTCGCAGCATCCTTTTTCTAGCTGGTGTCCGTTGCGGCGTAGCCGCTTGAACACACCCTGTAACCCCTCTTCTTCTTCTGGCTTGATGGGGTTCAGCCTCCTTTTGAGTGACAGTCTGAGCTGAGCTGTTCGCAGCATCCTTTTTTCTAGCTGGTGTCCGTTGCGGCGTAGCCGCTTGAACACACCCTGTAACCCCTCTTCTTCTTGGCGGTGGATGCAGCTGGCTACGGGTTGTGCAGCTTGTTCAGTGGTTGGGCCGGGTGTGGAGCATCATTTCTGGACATGTCCTGTTGCGGTCGCGGTACGCACAGAGGTGGAAAGTCAGCTGCATGCATTCAACTTGTTGGCGGCAGGTGCAAGCCTGCCGTGCAGCGCCTTGTGGTTGGCATGTGCCCCTCACCGTGACATGCATCGGCTAGTGTGGGATATGGTCTGTTTGGCAGTTATACATGCGTTTGAGCATGGCCGCAAGGTGGCTTGGGCGGTGTCTCATCAGTTGACTATCCCCGTGCTGGTAGAACAAGTAGCAGTGCGAGCGGCTGTTGGGTGTTTCTGGGATGCACTTGCTGACTTTGCTGCTACGGCCCGGGTACCTCGTCGGCATAGGATTCAACTGCTCACGTGTCAGCCGTTCATTGCTTGGCACACAGTGTTGTGCGGCAATGGCTTACGTGTGGTTCGCAGATGACAGCCTGTGTATGCATGTATTTGCTTGCTTTTATTCATGCTCAACAACCATCTCCGCCAGAGGCGGCCAGTCCTTTTTTTGGGTGGATGTTGTGTGTCACTGCATAACTGCTGGAATGCAGAGATGTCACACCCTCAGCAGCTGGTCGGCCCTCTGCTTGCATATTCCATCAGCTGCCTTGAGTCCGACCTGCTTTTCTTGAGCTAGTGCTAGACGCCCGAGCTCAGCCCGCCGCCTGTACTGCAAAATGTATAGATTGCTGTCACTGACACTGCTTAGACTACTGCTTTCATGATCAGATACCCTCTGATACACCAACATTGCGTGTGATGAGAAAGACGGTTGTGCTTGCACACCAAATGTCATGCCTCTCACACAGGGGCTGTTTTTCTGGGGTTCAGCCTCCTTTTGAGTGACAGTCTGAGCTGAGCTGTTCGCAGCATCCTTTTTCTAGCTGGTGTCCGTTGCGGCGTAGCCGCTTGAACACACCCTGTAACCCCTCTTCTTCTTGTCGGTGGATATGGTCTGTTTGGCAGTTATACATGCGTTTGAGCATGGCCGCAAGGTGGCTTGGGCGGTGTCTCATCAGTTGACTATCCCCGTGCTGGTAGAACAAGTAGCAGTGCGAGCGGCTGTTGGGTGTTTCTGGGATGCACTTGCTGACTTTGCTGCGGCCCGGGTACCTCGTCGGCATAGGATTCAACTGCTCACGTGTCAGCCGTTCATTGCTTGGCACACAGTGTTGTGCGGCAATGGCTTACGTGTGGTTCGCAGATGACAGCCTGTGTATGCATGTATTTGCTTGCTTTTATTCATGCTCAACAACCATCTCCGCCAGAGGCGGCCAGTCCTTTTTTTGGGTGGATGTTGTGGGTCACTGCATAACTGCTGGAATGCAGAGATGTCACACCCTCAGCAGCTGGTCGGCCCTCTGCTTGCATATTCCATCAGCTGCCTTGAGTCCGACCTGCTTTTCTTGAGCTAGTGTTAGACGCCCGAGCTCAGCCCGCCGCCTGTACTGCAAAATGTATAGATTGCTGTCACTGACACTGCTTAGACTACTGCTTTCATGATCAGATACCCTCTGATACACCAACATTGCGTGTGATGAGAAAGACGGTTGTGCTTGCACACCAAATGTCATGCCTCTCACACAGGGGCTGTTTTTCTGGGGTTCAGCCTCCTTTTGAGTGACAGTCTGAGCTGAGCTGTTCGCAGCATCCTTTTTCTAGCTGGTGTCCGTTGCGGCGTAGCCGCTTGAACACACCCTGTAACCCCTCTTCTTCTTCTGGCGGTGAATCTGACACTGCTTAGACTACTGCTTTCATGATCAGATACCCTCTGATACACCAACATTGCGTGTGATGAGAAAGACGGTTGTGCTTGCACACCAAATGTCATGCCTCTCACACAGGGGCTGTTTTTCTGGGGTTCAGCCTCCTTTTGAGTGACAGTCTGAGCTGAGCTGTTCGCAGCATCCTTTTTCTAGCTGGTGTCCGTTGCGGCGTAGCCGCTTGAACACACCCTGTAACCCCTCTTCTTCTTCTCTGGCGGTGAATCGACACCCTGTAACCCCTCTTCTTCTTCACTTCAAAGAAGCCCGAGAAACTTGGCAGCAGCCACATCCCACTCTTGGCACACTCCGATGCACACTCTTAGTTGTCGAATGCATTTGTCTTATATTTAGATTGCCAATGCGACTGCGGATCGGCCGTGAAAGTGCCCCACAGCCGGATGTGCGCCCACTGCAGCGCGGTCAGCAGCAGCAGCAGCAGCAGCAACAGCGAATGCAGTCTCACCAAGCCCTGGCAGCCCGCCGCATGGCGGTGGCGGCAGCGAAACAGCAGCAGCAGCAGCTGTACGTGGAAAACAGGCAGGCACACGCCATGCCTGCCCACCTGCAGCTGCGCACTGACCAACCGCTGCACCTGAAGCCCATCCTGCAGGTGCAGATGGGGTTCCCTGGCTGCAGCAGGGTGTCAGCTGCACAGATTGCGCAGTTTCAGGGCTATGTGGAGGCCGTGATGCAGCAGGCAGAGGAAAGCCTCTGCTATGGCGACCCTGGTTTTGACTTCTGGCACCGCACAGAGGAGCGCCAGCCAGCAGGAAAGACAGCAGTGGCATTCGTGGGCTGCAGCCTGCTGGTTGAGGATGAGCCACAGCTGCAGCAGCTGATAGACCCAGCTACAGGCACGGTGCCAGTGCCTGGCAGCCCAGGCGTCAGGCTAGCAGCAGCGTACAATCAGCTGAAGGTGCGCGCATTCTCCCTGAGCAATGTGCGGGGCGCTGATGTCGGCCAGCTAAAGGCGCTGCTGAACAGCCAGGGCCTGCAGGTTCTGGCAGCTGCTTACGCCCAGCAGGGGCAGCAGGTGTGCAAGAACATGCTGTGCTTTGCAGCTGCTGTCAGTGAGCGCCCTGCCACCGCCACCACAGTCTACGCAGCTGATGGCGTGTTTGGAGGCATGCACATGTCCGAGCTGCCAGCGCAGCCGCTGTCACGGCAGGAGATACTCACGTCAGCGCAGGACCGAGCCTGGCAGCAGCACCTGCTGTGGATAGCACAGGAGGAGGCAGCAGCAGTACGCGCAACCACAGCAGCAGCCCTGGCCACCGCGGGCCCAACACCTGCAGAGGCAGCAGCAGCGGCTCGAGAAGCATCAGGCCGCACAGTTGCGGTCTCGCCAGCAGCAGCTGAGGGGTTCGATGCAGACGCGGTGGCCTTGGCTGCAGCATGCCAGCAGCAGTCCGCCAAGGCAGAGGCAGCAGCAGCAATGGCACAGCCAGCAGGGAAGCCAGCAGCAGCAGGTGATGCAGCAGCAGGTGCCGCAGCAGCAGGTGAAGCAGCAGCTGAGGCTGCTGCTACAGCCACGCCAGCAACGGTTGCGGCAGCTGCAACAGCTGAGCCAGCAGATGTTGCAGCAGCTGATGCAGCGGACCAGGACGCAGCTGAGCCGGAGAGCGACGAGCAGATGCTGCGCCTGTTATCGCTGCAGAAGGGCTCCCAGGCGCAGCGTGCTGGTGGCGGCCACAAGGGCCACACCAAGCACCATCCTCGGTCGGAGGTCAAAGCCTATCATCAGCAGACAGCAGCAGCAGGCCAGAAGAAGGCAGCAGCTGCCGCCCCACCAGCAGCAGACCAGATGGACCAGGACACAGCGCAGCAGCAGCAGCAGCAGCAGCAGCATGGTGCCAAGCACAAAATGCGGATGGATGTGCTGCAGCAGCCTCCCCGCAAGCAGGGACACACAGGCGCCGTGACCTCTCCTACACCAGCCCCTGCGGCCTCTGACACATCGCCTGCCTATGCGAGTGCAGATGATATGACAGATGACTCCCTCTCACCCCTTACAGACCAGTCCCTGCCACAGCCAGCAGCAGTCCGCCAGCTGGGTGAGGCAGGTGGTAACCAGTCGTTAAATGCCTAGAGGCCCTAGCTTGAGGTTTGGGCTGCACAATGTCAATGGTCTGGCTGCCAAGCTTCCAGAGCTCAGCAGTCAGTGGCAGCAGCTGGGCCTTGACATTGTAGCAGCAGTGGATACGCATATTTCCTTCTCAGAGAGAACAGCAGTGCAGCACCGCCTGCATACCCGTGGATGGAGATCGTTTTGGTGCATAGGGCTGCCAGGACAGGCACGCACTAGAGCTGGAGTTGCAATCATTGTACGCAGCAGTCTGCTGGACAGTGGGGCTCTTCAGGTGCGCGGACAGGAGTCTGCTCCGGTGCAGGGCCCTGCACAAGGTCGGCTGCTGCAGGTACCGCTAGAGTGGGCAGGACAGCAGTTGAATGTGGTGGCTGTGTACATGCATGCATCCGACCATGCAGCAAATGCAGCTATCATCAGTGGCCCGCTGCGTGAGATATACCAGCATCACCAGCAGCACCCCACCACAGGTCTCATGGTTTTAGGCGATTTTAACTTTGTCCCAGATACTACATTAGACCGCAGACACAGGGTGGATGCAGCACAGCAGCAGCAACAGCGACAGCAGCAGAACCCACAACCACAGCAGCAACAGCAGCAGCAGCAGCAGCATCCTCTGTCGCGGGACACTATACCAGCCGCAGCATGGACGCAGCATCTTCCGGGCCTGTGTGATGCCTGGCGCGACAGGCACCCTGCGCGCATGGCTTTTACATATGTGAGAGCAGATGCAGCGTCACGTATTGATAGAATATATTGCTCGGCCACTCTGAAGCCGCAGCTGGTGGCTTGCCGCCATGAAGATAAATGTGCAGCTCTCAGCGACCATTCGCTTGTTATGGCACAGCTACAGCCGCGCGGGCCAGGCGTGATGGGGCCTGGCTTACGGCGGCTGCGTTTGTCCTTCCAAGCAGCAGCTGCCTGCAGGTCAGCCATGCAGCGGTGGCTGGTCTCTCAGCAGCCCCCAGCAGATGCGACAGCTGTTGTTACGCAGTGGTGGCCAGCCTTCAAACAGCAGTTGGCAGCAAAGATCGTGGAGCTCAACCGCCAAGCCAAGCAGCTGCAAACAGCACAGCCGCCAGCAGCACAGCATGCAGCAGCAGTTACAGCCGTACTGGCAGCGCATGTGCAGCTTGAGACCTGCAGCACTGCGGCGCTGCCAGCTACCCTGGCGTCTGTGGTACACGCTAGGACGCAGCTGGCTGAGCTGCAGCAGCAGCAAGAAGAGCTGCAGCGCCAGCGCCGCCGCCAGCAGTGGGTGCATCAAGGCGAGCGGCCTGGCCCTGCCATGACGCGGATCCTAAAACCCCCCAAAGGAGCTACTTTCATCTCAGGTCTGCACGCCCCAGGCAGTGGTCATCTGGTGCGCGATGGTGTGAGTCTGGCCCGCATCATAGGTAGCCGGTATGCCGCCCTTACTGTGGCGCCGCAGGTGCAGCAGACGGCCCGCCAAGCAGTCTTGCAAGCGGTGACGCAGCACTCTCAGCGGTTGGATGCAGCAGCAGCAGTCCGACTCGGTGACACTGCGGTAACGGTAGAGGAGGTGATAACAGCCATATCTCACACTGCCCCTGGGAAGGCACCTGGTCTAGATGGAATCCCTGGGGAGTTCTTTAGACAATATCGTGTACAGTTTGCGCCTTTATTGGCGGCTTTGTATTCAGCTATTGGCGCAACGCAGCGTGTTCCAGATGGTTTTCTTGATGGTGTCATCTTGCCTATCTTGAAGCCTGGTGGTGACGCAGCTGACCCAGCTGCATTTCGGCCAATTCAATTGTTGAACTATGACTATAGAGTGCTGGCAAAGATCTTGGCTGATCGCTTGCTTGCGGTTGCAGGGGAGGTCGTACACCCAGTGCAATCGGCGTTTCTGCAGCGTAGGCACATTGGGGACAGCATTCGGTTGCTGCAGTTTCTGCCTGCGCTGCTGCATGAGGAGCAACGCATGGCGGTGGTTGTGTTCACGGATTTTGCCAAGGCTTACGATACTGTTGATAGATCTTTGTTGTATGAGGTAGCAGCAGCTCTTGGCATAGGGGATGGCTTTGTGAGCTGGATGCGAGTGTTGTTGTCTGATACGTACACGTGTGCTACGGTGAATGGATTTTGCAGCCCGTTTTATCGCTGTGATGCTGGGGTGCGCCAGGGCTGTCCCTTGGCCCCTCTGTTGTACCTGTTTGTGGGGCAAGCTTTGTTATGTTTTTTGAAGCAGCGAGGCATTGGTATTGTTGCAGCTAGCCAGCAGCTTGCGGCAGCGCAGTATGCTGATGATGCTGAGGTGTTTCTGCTCTCGCTAGCTGATGTCCCCACATTCATGTCATGCATGACAGATTTTGCTAAGGCCTCCGGCCAATGCCTCAACCCTACCAAAACGCGTTTATTGCATATCGGGCAACAGCAAGCTCAGGCTGCTGCGCCAGGTGGGGCTGCGCTTGCGGTGGGCACTATGCAAATTGTGGCTAAGGCAAAGTCATTGGGCGTGTTCTTTGATCAATGTGGCAAGAGCAGCGTTGACTGGGATGGCAGATTGACGAGTGTGCGGCACCGCATGCAGAACATCAGCCGCATCTCAAAACTGTCAGCTTTTGGAAGAGCCTTTGCCGCTAATGCTTATGCTTTATCAACCCTGTTGTATGCAGCTCAGTTTGCTGGTCACGTGCCTGCTGATGTGGCAGCAAAACTCACTAAATGGGCAGCAGCGCTTGTGGATGCTGGTTTGGGGCCTGACGACGATTTGCGAAGGGCTCCTGATGTTCCAGTGGATTGTTTGTCAGCGCATCCGAAGTGTGGAGGATTTGGCCTGCTGCCAATCCAGCACCACCTGCTGTCGCGGTGGGCATGTGAAGCGTTGCCTTTCTTGCAAGGTGGCACTGCACCTTGGGTAGCCGTGGCTCGCGAGTTATGGCCACGGTGGGCAGCAGCTACTGAGCCTTTCACGCGTGCTGCTAGCACCAGCCCTTGGGGTCTGATGCTGTGTAGACGTCATATTTTGTTTCCTTCTGCTCCTGCGGATTCATGCCTGCCTTCAGCGTTGCGTGCGCTGGCACTGGGGCTGCGGGCCCTGCCCCCCCTCCGCCATGTTGGCGCCAACGCATTGGATGTGGATGATCTGTGTTGGCACGCACCGCTGTGGGCAAATCCTATTTTCACTGTGCCACAAGATTGGCAGTGGTTTGATCAACAGCGGAGGGTTGTTGTTGGTCTTGAGAGTGTGGCTGCTTGTGGTCTGTTACAGCTGCCAAAGCTGCAGTCTCTTGGTCAGGCAGTGCTGCTCTCGTCAGAGCTGGCACGAGTGTGTACCCTGCCTGGGCTGTTAGCTCAGCGGACAGCGTACGAGCGTGATATTTGGGGCCCCTGGCTTAACAGCAGGGCACAATATGCTGATAGGCAGCTGGCTGTTCAGCATGTGCAAGCGCTGTTGCAGCTGGTTCCTCAACTGTGGGTGGCTGCTGCGCGTGTTCACCTAATATCAGCTCGTGCTGCTGGTATGAGCATTGCGCAACTCTCTTCTATTACCCCTGATGACCTTTTATTGGCGCGTGAATCGTTGTGTGCTGATTTGGGCTGGCAGCGACCAGGCGGCGATGCCAATGCCGTTATTCGGTTGGCTGACCTGACTGTTGCCTTAGCTACGAAGCTACAACGTTTGCGTGCACTTGATGCTATTGCTCCCCGTCATGCGGCTTATTTGGATAGTGTTAGGACTCTGGATAGCCTCCCAGCGGGCACCCAGCTGCCAGCTGTGCGGTTGGTGCTGTCTCGTTGGTGGGGTGTTAGGGTGGCTAACACATACAAAGAGGCTGCGTGGCGCCTGGCCTTGAATGCCTTCCCTACAGCGCAGCGGATGCAGCTGGCTACGGGTTGTGCAGCTTGTTCAGTGGTTGGGCCGGGTGTGGAGCATCATTTCTGGACATGTCCTGTTGCGGTCGCGGTACGCACAGAGGTGGAAAGTCAGCTGCATGCATTCAACTTGTTGGCGGCAGGTGCAAGCCTGCCGTGCAGCGCCTTGTGGTTGGCATGTGCCCCTCACCGTGACATGCATCGGCTAGTGTGGGATATGGTCTGTTTGGCAGTTATACATGCGTTTGAGCATGGCCGCAAGGTGGCTTGGGCGGTGTCTCATCAGTTGACTATCCCCGTGCTGGTAGAACAAGTAGCAGTGCGAGCGGCTGTTGGGTGTTTCTGGGATGCACTTGCTGACTTTGCTGCTACGGCCCGGGTACCTCGTCGGCATAGGATTCAACTGCTCACGTGTCAGCCGTTCATTGCTTGGCACACAGTGTTGTGCGGCAATGGCTTACGTGTGGTTCGCAGATGACAGCCTGTGTATGCATGTATTTGCTTGCTTTTATTCATGCTCAACAACCATCTCCGCCAGAGGCGGCCAGTCCTTTTTTGGGTGGATGTTGTGGGTCACTGCATAACTGCTGGAATGCAGAGATGTCACACCCTCAGCAGCTGGTCGGCCCTCTGCTTGCATATTCCATCAGCTGCCTTGAGTCCGACCTGCTTTTCTTGAGCTAGTGTTAGACGCCCGAGCTCAGCCCGCCGCCTGTACTGCAAAATGTATAGATTGCTGTCACTGACACTGCTTAGACTTCTGCTTTCATGATCAGATACCCTCTGATACACCAACATTGCGTGTGATGAGAAAGACGGTTGTGCTTGCACACCAAATGTCATGCCTCTCACACAGGGGCTGTTTTTCTGGGGTTCAGCCTCCTTTTGAGTGACAGTCTGAGCTGAGCTGTTCGCAGCATCCTTTTTCTAGCTGGTGTCCGTTGCGGCGTAGCCGCTTGAACACACCCTGTAACCCCTCTTCTTCTTGATCCAAAAAGCTTCCGGGGCGCCGACCCTTCAGCTGTCCAGTGAAGCACGCAGGAGTGCATGCTAGCTCTGCGATACCTGGATAATTACCTGAAGGCAGCAAAAGACACAGCAGCAGAAGGAGTTGGCTGGGCCGGCGCCCTCAGCGATCCTCCCTCTGCCACTGGTCTTGTATTCCTTGGGCTGTTGTCAGTTCCTTCGTCGTGACAGGAGGCACCAGAAGATGATGGACGTCATGTCCAATTCATCACATTGTCGCTCAAACAAAAACGGCAGAACAACATGACAGGTCAGTCAAAGCATGTCAATGACCAATGCAGAGAAAGTGAGGAACGCAGCGGCATTCAAGCAAGCAAACAGCAGTATGTAAGGTATGTAAGGAGCGTAGTTCAACCGGCTACGGCCGGATCTTGGTCGCCAGCCCCTAGTCGGATCTTTGAGTCCGCCCGCCTGCAAGGCGAATATTCACAAATGGCAGAGTACCGGTACCGGCGATGTTGCTAGTGTGAACACCTCAGCGACATAGTACAAGTTAACTAATGGCTAGCGTTGCTTACGCCAACCACGGAGCTACCATCTTGGCAGCCCGCCCACAGTACAAGTGCAAGTTTGCAGTAGCATTTAGCGGACACGATAGTGTTCCCCACTGGGGTTGTTGTTGTTGTTGTTGTTGTTGTTGTTGTTGTTGGGTGGTAAGGGTGTTAGTGGCTGATGTCCAGTTATCTGCACAGCAAGCGCAGGTACAAGTAAAGAAGTTAGCGGTACAAGTTGCAAAACAGCAGACATGCATAGTTAGGTGATAACAGCAAAGAATGTAAAGAACGTAGCGGTACTTGAAGGCTCATGAACGCAAGGAAAGCAGAGAACCACCCCCCCTGCACACATCGCTGGTGACACCGCTCATGCAAAATCCATGGGCAGCAGCAGTACCGTCAAGTCATTATGTGTACTAGCAATGCAGACGACGGTAGCATAAAAAGTTTCTCTTACAAGGTACCGGCCTCACAGATAGCCGCCGTACGCAAGGCCAACATAAGGCTCTGCAATGCGACAACAGTACACCACCAGAGTCCTCGCTGCACAACCGCAGCAGACCAACAATTCGCTTCCTGTAATGTAAACCAAGTAACGGCACACCAGCAGTGTACATTCCCTACGTCCTGCAGTGTGTAAGTGCTGCTTCGGACCATACAATTGCTGCATCGGACCATACCAGACTACTCTAGCCAAAGCACAATCCTGACTAGTTCAAGCAGTCCTCATAACACAACCCTGACTAGTTCAAGCAGTCCTCATAACACAACCCTGACTAGTTCAAGCAGTCCTCATCATCATCATCATGTTACCCATTAGTTCAAGCAGTCCTCATAACACAATCCTGACTAGTTCAAGCAGTCCTCATAACACAACTGATGTGACACAATGCTTGCAGCTGAGTTACCTGGATGATGTTGGTGCTGGTATTGAATGGCCTTACACTCATTGTATTGTCTGCTGGTAGCAGTACGTCATCTGCTATGATAGCACTGTTGCTGTGTAAGGAACATGCTGTGTTATGCGGCCACATGTCACATCATACGCGCCTTGGGTACAATGTACCCATGTCATGTGTGTTGCGAGCTCCAGCAACAAGAAGGCCTGATATTGTGACTGGCGACAAACAGCACAGCACCCTGGGGGCTGTCCAGGGGCACTGGCTGTTGTGACTCCTTTCCTCTGCATGCACTGCAATAACTGCTTGTGGCCGTGGGCGCATCGATAGATGACATACCCGCGGTATTTGCACCTTTCAGGCACCAGGTTGTTGACGTCAAGTGAGCAAGCAGCACTGCATGATGCTATCACTGATGATCAGCCACTGGCTCTTAACACTGGCCTGGCCGGGCCTGGCTGCCTGTGTCAGCCCCAGGGCCTGGCCAGTGGTCAGTAGCAATCATTAATGATTGCAGCAATATTGCTGTCCTAAAGACGGTCTGTACATAGTGTTGCAGCTCCAGGGATGCGTGAAACGATGCAGACGTGCAGTGCACGTGCAATGTGATACTTCGCAAAACTGCTGCACAACTTGTGCGTTGAACGTACTGCCAACAGTATCCAGAATGTTGTGTCCATGACGTCCAACAGGGTATACGGTGGATACGATGAGGAGGCATCGTTCTGATTGTGTTGCTTTGCAGTTTTAAGTGTTGCAGTATTATGCATATTCGTGATGGTTCTGTGCAGGGACCCCTGAGAACCCTCCCAATGATTGGAACCCAATGGTTGACAGTTATATAACTATATATATGCCCGCCGCTACAAGAAGAGCCTGAGAACAGGGACCAGCCTTGTCCACTGAACACCTGCGCGTCTCCCCCCTGTTTGTAACAATCTACACACAACAAGAGCCTGAGAACACCTGCTTAAATACAGCTTGTTCTGCAGATTCATGGATCACGGCGTGAAAGCTGCGTTGTATCGTAGACGTTTCGTCAGTAATCTCCGAGACGTCAGCCGGAGGCACCCGACACATGTGAACTTGAAACAATTCGCCAGGATGGTCAGCGGTGGTCGAAGTTTTGTGGACAGGCAGCAAGCAGGAGAGCAGCTTGGTGCAGTTCTGCGAGAGCAGCTCGGACAGCAGCTGGGCCAGCAGCAGGACCTCTGTGTCTTCGGGTTGGTGCGTGGAGGTGAGTGTTTCCTGCAATGTTGTACGGGCAGCTACACAGTGTGTATTTTACGCTCGCTGTTGTCAGCGGTTGGTTACATGGTAAGCAATTGCTGTCCCTTGTCATGTGCACATGTGCTGCTGCTGTTGCTGCTGCTGCCAGGCCTACCAGTTGCTGAGCCAGTGGCTGCTGCTCTGAAGGCCCCTCTAGATGCATTTGTGGTCAGGAAGATTGGAGCACCGCTGCAGCCAGAGTAAGTTGCAGCGCATGCAACAGCACTGCTGTGTCCAGGCTGCACATGTGTCTGTACAGTACAGGTGGCCTTGACACCACAGGCAGCAGTTGGTACAATGACCGTAAGCACGGTGAAGCTGCTACTGCGCATTGCACGCGTCATCTCAGCCTGTTACCATGTTACAATCGCCATCAAGCTGTTTCTTGGTCACAGTCAACCAGCGCCGCAGTGCAGCGGGTGGTGCCATCAGTGATAGCTTTGCTTTGCATCAGCAGCCATGCATCATAATGAGGGGGCCAGGTAAATCAACGTTCTTGAATTTCTGCTAGCTGATTGCGCCGCCTTTTGCAATTTAATCCTGAAACTTGCAGCTAACACCTTGGACAACATGTGCATGCACCTGTGCGCAGGTTTGGTATCGGTGCCATCTCAGAGGGCGGGCACAGCATTATAAACGAGCACGCTGCACATGCAGTGGGGGCCACCCCCCAAGAGCTACAGGCCACCATCACCAGGGAGTCGCAGGAGCTGGCCCGACGTATCCAGGTGTACAGGGACGGCCATGACCACCTGCCTGTGAAAGGTAGGGCGCTGATGTCAGCGTTGTCAGTGTTGTCGGTGTTGTCAGTGTTGCTCCAGCTGGCAGTTGCAAGCAGTTGGCTGGGCTGGTGGTTGCAGGTACCTGCACTGGTGCTGGGTGTAGGTCTATTTATGTTGAGTGAAAACATTGTCCTCGCAGGTGATTGATTCATGCGCTGTAGGAACAGCAACAAGAACCAGTCATGTCTAGTATTATGCACTATCTATGGAACTCCTGTGGAAGTCAACAAGTGTGAGACGTGTGATGGGTGGTTGTTCCCAGGCATGCACCTGTCGAGCCCAGGAACGCCACATGCGTTCTACGCAATGTCAACATCCCAATCTGCACCATGTAATGGACCTTATGCCCTCAAGCGCCCAACAACATGCAAACGATCGACAGCATCAAAGACAGGCAGAGGACGCTGCGCGCAATCATAATCAGCTAAATTAGGGGCATCATCTGTGAAGGCCTCGGGGCAGGCGGAGCCCTGGTGGGAGAAGGGGCAGCAGTACACAGTTCAGAAGCCTTGGCTCCAAGAAGCCAGTAGGTCCAAGAAGCCACTCTGATGTGCACCATGTCATGGACCTTACGCCCTCAAGCGCCCAACAACATACAAACGATCGAGAGCATCAAAAAGCTTGCTCACATGTGTGCATGGCCGTGGCATCATGCCACGGGGGTCACGCTAGTCTATGGAATGATGGAATGGCAACTGCGCCCAACTTGCTAGTTCTGCAGTGGAATGTTGTCCATACCAAAATGCGCGTTCCCAGGCTAGGAACGTCCTGGCAGACTGGGTGGTGTTCAAGCTTCATAGATTGCAAATCATGATGGAACTGTGATGTTTTGATGTCTAGTGGGACACTGTTACTGGTGCTTGTGATGCTGAGCCAGCAGATGCTGCCCAGGCAGAACAGTGGTAGGGCCGGATGACGGGAGAGCAACTGGCATCAATTTGCCGCAAACAACTATTACCATTGCTTTTAGGCTGATTAGGAATCGGAGATGCGCGCATCTGGCACCAGCTCCGCAGAAGCTGCCCTGCCACTTTCGTGTGTCATGACACCGGGCCGGCCCGGCTGTATCCGCGAGCCCGCAAACACCCAAATATAAGCACAAAGTTTGCCAGGAGACCATCAACAAGCTCAGCTGGCAGTTCTTGTCCTCGCTCTCTCAGATTAATATCGTCCCGCTCTCCAGTCGACACCTGCAAGCACACTCGGAAGCTGATACCCGAAGCAAGCATGAACTCTCGACTGGTCTTCTGCGTGGCCCTCGTGGCCTTTGCCTTCTGCAGCGGTGCACATGGTGAGTGAAAAACGCAGTGCTCATGCCCACTGCCAGCTGGCAGCTACTTTCTGCAGTTGCATACCCAGCATGGATTCCACAGCAGCAGCATGTCAGACCCCTTGCTACACTGGCACTTGTGACTGCTAGACACTCCTATCAACAAGCCTGGACTAGCTACCTCATTCCCCATCTAAAGTCTGCTGTTGCTGCTGTTGCTCTGCTGTCTCTGCTACAGCTGCTGTTGATGCCTTGAGCTGAAGAAGAGCATCGACCTTGACCTCCCAGCAGGCGACCTTTCCACCAGCGGCCCCGCCATGATGCACCATATGGCAGCCAACCCCTCTGCACCCGTCACCACAGCTGCAGCAACAGAGCCGCAGGTGCTGCTGTCGCTGCCGCGCGTGTCTGTCGACCTTGGCATCAGCAAGCAGAAAATGCCGCTGCTCAGCGTGGCTGACGCGCCCTGCAAGAAGCTGTGCAAGGACAAGTGCGAGATCAAGCTGGAGAAGACCTGCATCAACGTCACACTGCCCAAGAAGGACTGCAAGATCGGCAGCAAGACCATCACCAAGCAGTTTTGTGAGAAGCGCTGCAAGCCCAGCTTGGAGCTGCAGCTGCCGTCATTCAAGCTGCCCAAGCTGCCCACCACAGTGCCAAACCCAAACCCCTCCACACCACCAGCAGCCAACCCCTCTGCACCCCCAGCCACCCTGCAGGCTGCTGACTCCGGCGTATCTTCCAGCAGTATTACTTCCAGTACTAGTGTGTTCAGCGGCGTTGCGGGCCTGCTGTCTGATAAGCTTCCCAAAGCTGACTTGGATGTGGACTGCCGCAACATGTGTGTTGATGTGCCCATTGTGCTGCCTGAGCTGGAGTGTGTTGAGAGCAGCAAGGTGGTGGAGAAGTGCACCGTTGTGCCTGAGAAGTCCTGCAAGGAGGAGTGTGTGTGCCTGCCCCAGAAGAGCCTCACACTAAGCCTGCCCAAGAAGCCAGCACTGTCGGTGTCTGCTGGTGTGGATAAGCTGGACGGTTAGATAGTAGAGCGCAGAACTTCCAGGTTGATGTTTGTTATGTTGACAACACAGATGACTCTGAGTGTAGGGGAGGAAAAGGCAGTGTCAGGTGCTAGATTGCAGTAGCTGTCTGTAAGCTGCTGTTGTAATACACAGCAGGCACTGCATCTGCCATGGAGCTCATTGCTGTTTGACAGCCAAATGCACAGATTTTGGCTAAGTGGCGTACCAAGCGCAAGCAGTGTGCAGCTTGTAGATACATTATGCAATGGTGTTTATGATACAAAAGTGTCACCACAGACGCTTTTCTGCGATGCCATTGGCAACAAGTTCAAAGTTCATGTACACAATGCTGTCAGGCTGATGGCTGAACCATGCACTTTCATTGTCGCTGCAGTCATCTGGAGCAGCACCCGCGGCCGCTTGATATATAGCGTGTGCTGTATATGCTTGTGAAATTGCCAAATGAAAACTCAATGCTGAAAGGATAGACAAAGGGTTCAACCCTAAGTTTGGGGGGTGAGGTTTGTTGATATCATGATACTGGAGCCTAACAAATTCAGTGTAATGTCAGAAATGTGCAATATCTTGATCCCACACTGCACATGCTGCTCCTGTTGTTCCTGCCTCTTGTACCTCTGTGACACCTGCTGCCCCCCAAGAGGGTGGTGGTGGTGGTGGTGGCAGATGGCGGCCTAGCCACTGGTGTCCTGGTGACCAATGGGGTTCCATTGCGCTCCAGCGCCACACCCATCGCTACAGCTGCTCAGCAGCTGCTGCTGCTGTCATTGCTGGTCTAGTTGTCAACGCTAATCCTCCCTGATGCTGCTGTCCAGGCAAGACGGTGGTGGTGATCGATGACGGCCTGGCCACCGGTGTCACTGCACGCGCTGCACTCCAAGCCCTGAGGGCCACTGGGGTTCCATTGCACCCCAACCACACACTGATCACATGGCTACTGCTGCTGCTGCTGCTGTCATTGCTGGTCTTGCCGTCCCTGCTGCTGCTGTTCAGGCAAAACGGTTGTGGTGGTAGATGACAGCCTAGCCACTGGTGTCACTGCACGCGCCGCACTCCAAGCCCTGAGGGCCAAAGGCGCAGGCAGGCTGGTGCTGGTGGTGCCTGTTGGCTCAGCGTCTACCACCAACCCATCCACGTCACTTCTGCTGCTGCTGCTGCTGCTGTCGTTGCGAGTCTACTTGTCTAAACTGAGAGAGATTCTCCCTGATGCTGCCGTTGCTGCTGTCCAGGCAAGACGGTGGTGGTGATCGATGGCGGCCTAGCCACTGGCGTCACTGCACGCGCTGCACTCTAAGCCCTGGTGTTCACAGCTGGGGTTCCATTGCGCGCTAATCACCAACCCATCAGCGTATCTACTGCTGCTGCTGCTGCTGCTGTCTTTGCTGGTCTTGCCCTCCCTGCTGCTGCTGTTCAGGCAAGACGGTGGTAGTAGTAGATGACGGCCTAGCCACCGGTGTCACTGCACGTGCCGCACTTCAAGCCCTGAGGGCCAAAGGCGCAGGGAGGCTGGTGCTAGCCGTGCCTGTTGGCTCTGCATCTACTGTGGCTGACATGGCAGCAGCGGGGGTGGCTGATGACATCGTGTGTTTGAGCCAGCCGAGGCACTTTCGCGCTGTTGGGCAGTGGTATGATGTGAGTGCGCTTGGAGTGATATTACATGGTGAACACAACCAAATGCATTTGTTGTTGGGATGTGGGTGGCTGGCTCAGATTGTGTGTTTTCAGTACAGTGTGCTCAGGCTGGTGTGCTGAATGCAGCCTGTGCAAGTGGTGCAGATCAGGATGTGCTTTGCTGTCACAGCATGGCATGCAGGCAGTGTCAGTGTAGATAGCAAACACTGCCAGCCCACCATGCCAGACTGCAGGCTGCCTGAACCGGTAAAACACAGCCGTGGTGCATTTAATACAGCCGTTGTGCAGTGAAGTTACACAAGTTGCTCACTTTGTGGTGTGTTGCCTGCTTGCAGGACTTCAACCAGACGTCAGACGGTGAGGTGGTGGCCATCCTCAGAAAGTTCACCGCGCGCAATGCAGAGTACAGGGCAGCAGCAGCAGCAGTGCCTCAGGCGCCACCTGATGTGGGCGGCTTTGCGGCAACACCACCTGCGCAGCATGCAGCAGAAGCAGCAGAAGCAGCGCGAACGGCGACAATAGCAAAAAGTGTGGGGCAAGACCCGGCCCCTGCCGGCGAAGCAGCAGCAGCAGCAGACACGTCACCCACCTTGGACCAACATGCAACGCCTCCCCCTCGTCTTGCTGCTGCAGCAGCAGCTGCTGCTGTGGCTCAGCCATCAGCACCAGCTGGCTCTCCGACAACAGCACGAATGGCAATTACACCACCAGCAGCTGCAGCAGCAGCAGCAGCAGCAGGAGCAGCAGCAGCAGCAGCAGGAGCAGCAGCAGCAGCAGGGCCAGCGCAGATGGAAGTTGCAGCAGAGGAGGAGCTTGTCATCACAGGTGCAGCCACGCCAGGTGTGCGGCTGCACGGCACTCTGAATGTGCCACTGGGTGCAACCGGCTTGGTCATCTTTGCGCATGGCAGCGGCAGCAGCAGGCACAGCCCCAGGAACAAGCAGGTGGCTGCCACACTCAATGAGGCAGGTGAGGGTTTCGTATTACGAACAGTTACAGCAGTTTGAGGTGCTTTGCGGTGAACATGCATAAACACTGCCCTGACTGTAAGCTAGGTGGTCATGATGCCGAATTCAATGTGTCACCATGGCTGGCTGTGAGCCACACTGGTAGAATCTTCTGCAAGTAGTGTGGCTCCGAGCCTGCTGGCAGCAGCCAGCCATGGTGACACATGTAGAGGGCAATATGACCGCCTAGCTCCCCTCAAGGAGATTTAGTTGATGTCCAACATTGTCAAGGTGCCTGTGTGTGCTGATGATGTGCTGTCACTGCTGTGCAGGCTTTGCCACGCTGCTGTTTGACCTGCTGTCAGGTGAGTAGGCTGATGGATGTGAGTCATTCTTCCTGGGGATGTAATCTTCCACATGCACAGCAGCTTGCAGGTCGCGAAGCCTGCACAGCAGTGACAGCACATCATCAGCAGCACATACAGCCCTGCAGGCCAGCTGTCCGGAAAGAGCAAAGCACGTGACAGAAAGCATGCATGGCAGCCTGTGTGCATAGCTGACGATGCATGCATTGCGTTCGTTCTGCATTGAAACTTGGAGCTGTGCTAATCATTAGCAGTGCTGCTGCTGCTGCTGCTTGTGGCTGCAGAGCAGGCGGCTGCGCAGCGCGCCAACGTGTTCAACATCCCGCTGCTGGCCAGCAGGCTGCAGCTGGCAGTGGAGTGGATGCAGGTCACTGGCAAGCTGCCGGCAGCGTTCCCCGTGGGCTTCTTTGGAGCCAGCACAGGTGAGGGGTGGCGGCTGATAACGCATCACGCATCATAGCTGCTCGGGTGTGTTCCAGAGCACATGTGATGCTATGTCGCATGAGCCCCAGGTTTTTGGACTGCACATACTAGCATGTCATGGCGGAGCTGCTGCGCATGCAATGCAAGTGCTGCGTCGGCAGAACACAGCTGTTTGCATGCAGGAGACTGGATCCTTTGGGTTCAGCAAGGCATGTGTTCAACTATCAGCGCGCATATGAATGTGCCGCCAACATTCTTCATGTCTGTGAGTACAGTCATAGTGACAGGCATGTCAGTGCATTGAGGTATGATGTTGCCGTCACCTGGAGTTCCAGGATCCGCCTAAATCCGTTCTTTTTGTATGTTGTGTTGTGCTGCAACTGCTGTTGTTGCCGCAGGTGGTGGTGCTGCTCTTTGGGCTGCTGCCTACCTAGACAGCCGTGTCTCTGCTGTCGTGGTGCGTGGTGGCCGGCCAGACCTCGCCGCTGAGAAGCTCCCGGCTGTCACTGCCCCCACGCTGCTGCTGGTTGGAGGCAACGACGGTCATGTGTTGGATTTGAACAAAGCAGCGCTGCAGGTGCTTGGTTCAGCAGGGGAGAGTGAGTTGGTGGTGGTGCCACGCGCGGGGCATTTGTTTGAAGGGCCGGGGCAGTTGGAGGCTGTGGCTGATGCTGCGTGTGAGTGGTTTGGGCGCCACCTGCAGCAGCAGCAGCATATGCATGTCCAGCAGCAGCAGCAGCGGGGTGATGAGCAGGGCGGGGTAATCTAGGCTTGAAAGGGTTATCTGATAGTAGCGCATTGCGGCGCTGGGATGCACAGGACTGACTGGCTGCTGCAGGTGTTCGGGTATGCAGCAGGAGAGCCTCTAAGAGGGAGTTGGTGTGGGTGCCGTGGGCGGGGCATCTGTTTGAGGGCCTGGGGCAGTTGGAGGCTGTGGCTGAGGCTGCCTGTGAGTGGTTTGGGCGGCACCTGAAGCAGCAACATATGCAGATGCAGCACCAGCAGCAGGGTAATGAGCAGGGTGGGGAAGTCCAGGCATGAAAGGAGTACCTTAGCGCATTGCGGCGCTGGGACGGACAGGAATGACTGACTGCTGCAGGTGCTTGGGTATGCAGCAGGGGAGAGGGAGTTGGTGTGGGGGCCACGCGCGGGGCATCAGCTTGAGAGGTTGCGGCGGTGCACATTGTGGTAGCGGGCGGTTGGGTAAAATGCAGCTGGCGAGGGTTGCTGGTGCCACCTGTGATGATGCCTTTCGACGCCTATGGTGCGTATGCCACATGTAAGGACCATTAGCAAGTGTCGAGTAGGTTTGCAAGGGAGCAGGGAGTTCATGGCTGGTTGTGTACATGTACATTAGTTGAGTCAAAGGCTGCGGCCCGAGTATGGCGGCCATACTCAGGTACGGCTTCCGCAAGGGCATATGTTGACTACTGGTGGGCAATTGAGGTTGGGACAGCAGCCTGGCTGGCTGGGGGCGGTACAGCATACCTCCTCGAGCTGCATGTTGCAGTGTGCATGTCTGTATCTGTGAATAGCCATGGTGCCATGTATTTTACATGCAAGGCTGTCTGCAGGTATGCTGCCCACTCGCTAGAGTGTACCATTCAGGGGGGAGATGTCGGTGGCCTGTCAACAAACTAGAAGTCGTTCAACCATTTTGCTTTGAGTTGACACCAGCCGGCGTTTGTGAAAGGTGGATTGTCTGCTGTCGTACTCTGCTGATTTTCATCTTATGGCATTCTCCATACCTGGCTCTTGGCTAAGGGCTGCCAGGTTGAGTACGGCGACATTGCATTCAATGATTGATGCATCAGCTGAAGTCTTGCAGCATGATACCACCATGCTGGTTGCGGATGTCTCAGACAACCTATAGATATGGTTCATCTGCTGTACTCCGTGCATTGTGCATGTATGTGTGTGGTGCGCATCATGGGCATGCTTGCCAAGTGACATGCGTCTTACAGGGGACGCGCCACTGGCAGCTGACATGTAAGTTATCTTACATATATGTGCACTGTAGGCATGTGCAAATTGTATGACTGTGAGGCTTTCGCTGCGGCACACCCAGTACCCACTGGTTGGCAGTGCCACCTAGGCAGATGTGGCGTTGGCGGTGCGGTGACAGCATGTTACTCGTGCGGTGACAGCATGTTACTCGTACCAGAACCCTGGTGTCACTGACATGGAACCAGGGCTGATGTGAACAGTCAATGTGTGCTTGGATGTCGTGTGAGCAACAGAAGTTCTTGATAACTTGCACGGTTCTCCTTCCTGCATGCTGGTCACGGCACCCTAGCACTACACCAGAACAGCAAAGAAGCACCAGCTTGAATCTTGACTGACCAAACCCTGACCTGCCTGAAAAGGAACACAAGCAAAGATTCACACTCGGACGTGCCCGACGCGAGCAACGACACAGTAGCAGCGCACACAGTGGTTGCACAATGAGTACTCCAGTGCAGCTCGTTCCCCCGCCAATCGCAGCTGAGCCACCAGCTCCAAAGCATCCGATCGCTTTCCTATTCCACTTTGCGTTCAAGGTGCGTCGGCAGCATCCCGTTAGCAGGCCACCACCTCCCTTGCTGCTGACAGTAACTGCTGCTCCATCACGTGCTGTACATGCGCACTCAAGCACTTGCTGTGCTGCCTTGCAGGTAGCAGCCATGGTCTTCTACATACTATGTGAAACAGTCAACAAGAACCAGTTTGTGTTGAACTTTGTAGTGTGCATAGTGCTGCTGGCGATGGACTTCTGGACGGTGGGTTCCAGCTGCAGCAAGCGTACTCGGCACCCTCATAGTAGCAGTGTTGCTTGCAGACGTAGCATCCCAACGACAGCTGCTATAGCACACTAGCTATATTCGTTTCCGTGACGTAGCTGGCTGTGCAGTGCTCCTGCAGCATCGTTTGCTCTGCTGTCACAGTATGGCCTGTCTGCTGCCTGCAAGGCTTACATGCTCCGCCCCTCAGTGTTGCTTCGTGTCATGGTATGTCCTGTCATGGTTTATCCTGCAGGTGAAGAATGTCACAGGGCGGTTGCTGGTTGGGCTGCGCTGGTGGAATGAGGGCAACAGCGAAACAGGCAACGCCTGGCGCTTTGAGAGCTTAACAGAGGTGTGATGCCTGCAGCAGCAGCAGCTTGTGCAGCTTGCGCCCTCGCACAAGTGTCCCGTGCAGAATGCAATAGGGTCAGCAGCTTTTGTATTGTTGCACGTGCCGCTGTGACAGCGCAGCAGCAGCGGCAGCGGCAGCGGCAGCGGCAGCAGCGGTGCTACTACATTGGCAGCAGCTGTTGAGGAATACCAGGCAGGTGCAGTAGCATGTCGTGCACAGCAGACGCTACGGCACAGCATCACCAGCAGCAGACAGCAATGCTGCAGACGCTGGCTGAGCTGTGTCTGCACCTCGTTCTTGTCAGCAGCAACACAGCACTAGTTGCTGTTCGGCAACACTGCAGCCTCTCACCACCTGGCTTGCTTCCCACTCTGCTCTGGTACAACGCTGTGCTTTGATTTTGCTCTCACCGTGCCGCAGGGCCAGCGTGTGATCAACCCGTATGAGTCGCGCTGGTTCTGGATCGTGCTGGTGGCCAACCCGGCAGTGTGGGTGCTGCTCAGCCTGTCAGCACTGCTGGGGCTGGACTGGGGTGAGCACGCCTGCTGCTGTTGTACATGCGGCACACAGAAGTAGCAGAATGGTGCGGCTGCTGGTGCCGCGTAGTGTGCGCTTGCCGAGATCTTCTGGTTGCAGTTGGTTGCAGTTTCTGCAACACCAGGCGCAGCCATTTGGGAAGGTACTGTACCTGCGGGTGTGTTGAAGTCGACGCTTTTGGGTCTGCCCATCGCTGCTCTGTTGCAACCTTCAGCCACACGTGGCGTTGTTGTACCTACACTGCATGCAACGTGGTAAACCCAGCTGTATTTCGTCTTGCCCTTGCTGCTGGTTCTGCTGCCTCGTCCTGCAGGCTACCTGCTGATCCCCATCACTGGCATGGTGCTGGGCGGCAGCAACCTGGCGGGCTACTTCAAGTGCAGCAAGGACGCGAAGAAGCAGCTGCAGAGCATGACAGCCAACATGGCCACCAGCGCCATGACGTCAGCGATGACGGGCAGGCTGCAGGCAGCCATTGCGCGGGTATAGGAGACCGTCACGGTCGGAGGCTCCGTGGCAGGCTGCCACACATGCAGCAGCTCGTAGTTTAGCGCTTCGTTATGTTGGGGTGATGAATGCCGCCGCATCAATGCATTTGTAACAACTTGTTACCCGGGGTCCGGGCTTTTGTGTGATGCAGCCCTGCTGCTCTGTTGTTGAGCTTGCTTCCAGCGGAGGACAAATGCCATTTTAAAAGGGCAGCTGTGCCACCACTCACTGTAACGACACTCCAGCCGTCATCTTACCTGCCAGGTAAGTGGCACTTGTAACTTACAAGACGGTCTGCCTCAGTGAGGGACTCTGTGTGCACACGGCAAGCAGGTTTGTGGTGTCTGATTGTAGACATAGATAGCCATCATAGGACCTGGTGTTACACAGGAACAACATAAGGATCAAGCACAGGCACATGCGTAGAACGCCACCATGATGATGATGATGATGATGATGATGATGCCACCCATGACAAGAAGATAATACCAAGTAAATGCATCAGCCTTGCCAGCACACGAAGGCGGCTGGTAACAGCTGACATGCAGCTATCATACAAGCAGCTGCGTGCTTGTCAGGTTGACAAGAAAGCAGCTGCAACCAAATAATGCGCAGTGCACAAGGCTTGCTCCGAGAGCTGACCTACTAGGCATACAAGCCAAACTGCACGAAGCGGACAAACACACATGCAATAGATTCACCCAGCAGCAAACACTGATCGCAAGCAGACGGCCAGCAACCAGTCGCTACCACAAGCTCCATACCCACGCCAGCAGCTGCACCTGCCACAAACCAACAGCATAGCAACAGAACACGGCAGTGCAAAAGACTGCCGTATCTATGTACTGTACTACCGGCACTGTGGCGTCCTGCAAGCTGCTGCCCGCCCACCCCACCCAACTGCCAAAGCCAGCCCTGGCTCTAACTTGTGGCCGGGCCCTCAGCATGATGCTGTGCGAACTTCACCAGCTGGAAGTGCGCGTCAGCAGCAGGCTTGACAGTGAGTGCAAACTTCTCCTCCTTGTCGCCACGCTTGACTTCGACCAGCAGCTCTGTGTTGCTGCTGCCATCGTTGAGGGGCGTTGCAGATAGAACACGCAGCAGCTGGTAGGGGAAGAGTGAGTTGGAGCGCTGGTTGAGCTGGGCTACTCCTTGCTGTGCAGCCTTGCTCCACTGGTCGTCACCAGCCTACTGCAGCGGGGCGCAGCGCAGGCAGTGTAGGACAAGGTGGCGCAACAGAGGGAGGCAGGCGGTGATAGGCAGGCGGAAGAAGCAGGGCAGCAGGGGCAGGGCAGGGCTGCAGTTCGGGCTTGCACCACTTGCATGCATAAGGAGTCGCGAATCACAATGCGTGTAGGAGTTGGCAGCTTGCAGGATGAAGATGATAAGAAAGACGCTGAACATTGATGTACTTCTGTGCACATGCCTGTGAGTTCATGTCAAGTGCACTGCTGCTCAGCGGGGCTTGTGCATGCATGTGCTCCTGACGGTGCTGCGCCTCTGCTGCTTGCACAGATCATGCTCCTGGCCTGGGCCTGCTGCTGCTGTGCTTGACACGGCTGCCACAACTGCCACAACCTGCCCAGCATACCTCAGCAGCAGGGCCAACCAGCTTGAAGTGTGTGAGCTCCATTGGAGCCTCGTTCTCCTTCACGTTGCAGTGCAGCTTCTCCCAAACAGTCACCTCCAGGGTCTTGGGCCCTGCATCGTCAGCTGCTTCCACCACAAGGATGTGGTTTGTGCCGGAGACCACCTTGCATGAGAACAGGGCAAGCAAACGTGCACTGTCAGAGGTACGTTCTCAGAGGCAGGTGAAGTCCAGGTCAGCCGTTGGCAGGGCCCTGTGCAGGCCAGCTACGCTCGTGCCGCACCTGACGCTTGGCTGAAACAACCTTTGAGAGGGCTAGGTTGCCCTTGATCGCAAAGTTGGCCTTGCCATGCTTCAGCTGCTCGACCGCAAACGTTGCAATCTCATTCGTGCGAGCATCAATAGGAGCGTGAGACGCACCACCCAACATCATGCCCTGTGCAGCAACGTTTACAGCCAACAGCGAAAGCAAGCAGAAGAGCACAGCCTTCTGCATGTGGAATGCCTCGGAACGCTTTGAGTGGTGTTGCAGGGGTGTGAGATGTGTTGATAACGTAAGAACACGGTGTACGGGAATTGCTGACACAGAAGGCTGCGTTGGCAGTTGACTGGCTCGAGCATAGGGAGGGCGTGTGTTATCGCTGGGTTTGGCTGTCCTGTCTTTGAGCTCCAAAGTGGGGTCATACAAGGTGATTTGTCTGCAATCTATCAGTATTTGATCAGCCATTGCTGCAAACCCCCACGAACAGCAGCAGCACCCAAGTAGCAGCAGTAGCAGCAGCAGCAGCAGCCTGGAGAGCACAGAATTCGCTAAAGCCTGTGCGAAAGAGCAGCTGCTGCACCTTTGGAAACACTATGTTCTTCTCTAGCGCACTACAAGTGGTATTCAAATCCACAGGTGGCAGGATCTGGAACAAGCGCTGGGGCTTGCCAAAGCTCACTCGCACACGCAAGGAGAACCGCAAGAAGGACATCCGGCTGTTCAACCAAAACATAGAGATACTAAAGGCAGCGGAGCACTTGCAGCCGGAGGTGCCAGTGCGGTTAGCGCAGCCGCTGCCAGGCTGGCAGCGTGAGCAGATGAAGAAGCGGCTGGAACAGGCACAGGTGCTGCTTAACTCGCGAGGCTCGCTGCTGCCAGCAGCAGCCGCAGAAGCAATGATGCAGCAGTGGCTGCAGAAGCCGGAGCAGCAGCAGCAGCAGCGGCATCAGCGCAGCTTGCAGCCGCCGAGTGACCCGCAGCAGCAGCAGCATCACTTACGCCGGCAAGAGCGGCCGAAGGTTAGGAAGTAGCTTTAGCATTGTGGTTGAACTAGCTTGCTACTAGAAATTGTTGTGATGGCAATGAATTTTGGTTGCGGAGTGCTGTGCAAGCAGTGGATTTAGAAGGCACGCAGACTTGAACACTTTCAGCACCAAAGTGTGTGCACAGCCTGTGGAGCGGTAGCTGCCGAGAGTGTGTTAGTTTGCATGGTGTGCTTGTGCATGCAGCAAGCAGTGCACAGCAGCTGCAAAAGTGGAGCACGCAGCAATTCATGCTATAGCTGATGTGGGTGGACGGCTGGGCATAAGAGCCGTGTTTCAGCCTCTGGGCGCAGCAGCACAGCCGTCTGGCAGTGTCGATAGTGTGTGTGACTATTTGCAGCATTCAATGCTGTGGTCAGTGGGCCTGAGCGTTGCAGCAGCTGTTGGTTTGCAGCAAGCACTGGCAGGTACAGGGGATACCTAGCAATGGCTGCGCACCTCACCTGATGTCACATCAAGCGGCTTTACAGTGTGCGTCCATGGTGTCATCACACCACCCATCATCATCATCATCATCATCATCATCATCAAATTACCAGATCAACATCAGATCAGATCATCACACCACCCATGTTCATATGCACGAATTGTGCCACAAACGCTGCTGCAAACCAGTGGGATGCGCTCGGAGTAGATGCCGTGCATCATACCTTCGCCCGTGCACACGCTGCAATGGCATCGCATGGCGCAGCTGCACGGTGCAGCTGTTGGTGCCCCGCAACTGTATGTTGCTGCCAGCAGTAGGCTACTGGCAGCTAGTAGTTCAACTACGTTGAACGTGTGACTTTCAACCTGTGACAGGTTATGCTGTGGTTCCTCTTGTGCCCTTGCCTTGAGCAGTCGTGGATGGCCAGACTAAGCGCTTGTCGGGGCTGTTACGCCAGGTCGAAGGTGTTGCACACTCATTGGGTGGGCAGGTGTCACGCATAGTGCGGCGCATCAGGGGCCTGCCAGTGAGGCCCTAGGATTGCCAGCCAGTACTGGCCAGCCACTAGTGGGTCAGAGGCGCTGCGAGAGTCGCTCGTAATCATTGTTGGAAACACAGCCTGGCACCTGATGGTGCGCTGCACTGGATTGCTTGAACCCAACAATGCTTACGAACGGTGGCCATACAGCTTGGTGCCATGGCGCAAAGTAACTTACTTGCAGCGGCTGCTGTAACTTCAGACTGTGCACCAGCAGTACTGCTGTCAAAGTGGGCCTCCCTGTTTTTCTTCAGTGAGCCTTTTGTATGCATATGAGGCCCAAAGGCGTATGGGGTCAGCCAGGACAGGCTGTTCACATCAGACGGCTGCGGCCGGCGGGGTGGCATGTCCGACATGGCATGGTTGAACCATTTCAGTAATGGTACTCCGTCGGCTGCATTGACAGAGCCGCAACTGGCAGTTCTTCAGACGATAAGAGACGTACCGTACGTTATCCTAGTACTACTACTAGTACGTTATACTAGTATGATACTGGCCGTACGTCATACTGGCAGTAGTTGGCGAACTTTGGTGTTTAAACACCACAGCACTCTGTTACAGCACTTGCCGTGCATCAGCCTTAGGCGTCAGCCCACTCCATCCATGAGCCGCCGTTGCCAGAGTCAAACTCCCATATCAGCAACTTGAGCCTGTTCTGCCGCTGCTGACGCCGCTGCACTAAACCCATGCTACACGGTATGGACCATCGTACTTCGCAACTTGCAACTTGCAAGTTGCTACGTTGGCTGCATCAGAAGCTGCCTCCGCGCTCCCAGTCGTAGCAGTCGCCCTTGGGCTTACCGCCCTTCGCCAGCACTGCGTCAATCGCTGCCAGATCATCTCCGTCAAGCTCAAACGTGAATAGGCGCTGGTGGTCGGGCACGTGCAGCGCATTACGTGCGCCTAAGATGATGGCGGGAACCGCGGGGCGCTGCAGCACCCAGCGGCTGGCTACGTTTGAAATGGAGGTGCTGTGCTTATCTGCAACCTGCTGCAGCACCTGTTGAAAGCAGGGACCCAGTGGTATTTAAAGGTACGGTAGCGCCGCGCTGCTGCGGCCAGCTCGGGAGCCGCCAGCAACACCTACCAGTCAGTCCACTTCTACTGCTGCGTCATACTTACGGCCATGGCCATGGTAGTAGTTGTTCAGGCACATGAGGTTTCCTCATCACATGTGATGTGTGTACACACACGGGTGTTGAGTGTGAACACATCACGAGTAGCTCAATCATTCAATACTTCATTCAATCCACCATGGCCCCCTCACCTGCAGCAGCTGCTGCAGCCAGCTCCAGCCGCCAGCCTGCCCCAGCACCGAGGCATACTTGCCCTTGCTATACGTGTCAACACTGACGTCCCTGGCACTCAGGTTTAGGTATCTGTCACTCAGGAAGCCGCCAGCAACCACCCCATAGGGCAAGATCGACATGCCGTTGGCTTCACAGAATGAGGCCATGACGTTGGCTGGCCGTCTGTCTAGCAAGGAATACTGGACCTGCGTGCACAACAAAGACAGCCAGATGCACTTGCAGACAGCCAACAGTTGTGTGCATTACACGTGTTGTGGGGACCTGTCCAATGCTGTTGGATCCTAGGAGGGCTGCACCAGCACATACATTGCATAGCCACAGGGTATGCGCAACTGTTTGGAAGCACTTGCGTGCAGCAGTACCAGTTGCTCCTGCCTATATGCAAAGCTCCTTGCTGCTAACATTAGGCTTGAGGCTTTTAATGTGCACGGTGCAGCACAGCTGCCGTTGTTCACCAGGTTGCTGCTGCTGCAGCAAGATCATGTGGCCGTGTGGGATGTGGTGTGCAGCCGGGCGGCAGGCAACGTCGTCGCGCAGCGCGCACATGCGCTGAGGCAGAAGATGAAAGAGGTGCTCACCTGGTTGCTTGCCAGCTGTGCGGCCTTGCTGCTAACATCAGGCTTGAACCTTCCGCTGCACTGTGCAGCACAGCTGCCATTGTACGGAAAGTTGTGGCTGTCTTCTCACCTGGTTGCTTGCCAGCTGTGCGCCCTTGCTGATCATCTTGTCCAGCCGCGGCACGTCAAAGTTGGTCACGCCCACCTGCCCAATCACACCAGCAGCCTTCAGGTCTGTCAGGTACAGCGCAGCGTCAACGTACCTGGCAGCAGCAGCAGCAGCTCTTGTGCGCCCAGGCAAGCGATATGCGACTCCTACTGTTCCATCACAAACACTAGCTAACAACTGTTTTGTTCCTGCACACTGTTTTGCGTTTGCGAGGTATCGCCTCTGGGATCTTGATCCCTGCCATCACTACTGCTAGTGCTACCTCTTACAAGAGCCGCCATCAGCTCGTGTCAGGGTGTCAGGGTGACCGCGTTAAATGGCACCTAAATGGCACCTACTGACACATAGCTGTGGCTGTAATGCTGTAATGCAGGAGAAAACAATAGCGATTAGAGATTAATGCTGTAATGCAGGTGAAAACAATAGCGATTAGAGATCAATGCTGTAATGCAGGTGAAAACAATAGCGATTAGAGATCATTCAGCTCTGGGCAGCTGCTTGGAGCATCTGTCGCCTTGGGAGGTTTGCGGTCCCCTCCCGGGCGCTGCATTGCATTCACGGTGCGATTCTCGTCAGACATTGAGCAGCAGCAGCAACAGCATTACGAGATCAGTGTGACACATGGCTGGCACTACAGCTCTTCTGGTGCTCACACGGCAATTGTAGTTCTGCCAAAAATATGTTGATAGTGTCACAAGCAGTGTGAGACAGGCGCACTGAGAACCAAACCTTGCCAAGAACACATGCTGCAGCCCAGCCTGTCACATCCATAACCTGCCCAGCAGAACTGCAGGGAGGGATACCCGCAATGCTGCTGTTACCCAACTACTTTCAAACAAATTTGCTGCTGCTGCCCAGCACCTCCCAGAGATTTGGCACACATGTGTGTTGCTGTTACCCCGCTGTTCACTCGTGCAAAGTCCATGAGCAACCCCAGCTGCAGCCGCACCTGTCATAACCGTAGTCTGCCCAACAGAACTGCAGTGCGATTATACCTACGGCCCCACACAAGGCTGCTGCTGCTACCCAGCTGGCCAGTCATGCACCATTCATGATTGCAGCCCAGGTTGTAGCCGCACCTGTCGTATCCGTAGTCTGCCCAGTAGAACTGCAGCAGGTCGATCTTGTCTACTCCCAGCCGCTGCCTGCTGACGTCCACTGCTGCTGCCACTGAGGCCCTGCTGAGTGTGGCCATGTCCCTGCCACTGAACACACAGTACTTGGTCGCCACCTAGCAGCAGCAGCAGCAGCCGCAGGGAGCAGCAGCGCATATTGTCATCATGTGCCTGCCAGTTTTAGGCTGTACATGTGTGTTTTCAGCTTCGTACCCGAGCAGTTGCATGTGCACTAAGTTTGGCAGGATGAGCAGGGAAGCCATCTGTTCTGCTGTGCTTGTATGTGCCTGCGTGTCTGCGGTAGACCGCACAATGTTCCAGCTGTGCTGCTTCAGGTTGGAACTCTCACGTCTCCTCTAGAGGAGCAGATCTGCTCACCTGCACCTTGTCTCTCAGCTCAGGGTTCTCCTTCAAAAAGCGTCCAATGAGCACCTCAGCAGGCCCATAGTGGTCTGGTGTCATATAACAGCGGCAGAGAAACATTGTCACTGACGTGGAGGCTTCACGAGGCACGACATATCATCAGCGTGACAGCTGCCAGCTGCCCGTTGGAGTGCATGAAGTCAAACAATTTTTACCATCGCCAAATCGCAGGTTCGCATTCGGTTTTTTGTGATGTTTTGTAGTATCAGCAGTGCAGCATAGACCATGTGCACAGCTGCCTGCTTTCTTCTAATGGCTGCTGTGTATTCTCACCAGCAGCATCAAACGTGGTGATGCCAGCTGCTACAAAGTCGTTGAAGTCCTGCATAGCAACAACAGCAGCAGCAGCACCACCATTTTAACACCCCTGTTGTGCGGCATACTGGCACATAGCTGAACAGCAGTATGATCGTATGAGTGGGTCTTTGACAGCACTGCAGGCTTTCGCAGGACAGCTGTGTTGAGACTTTTGTTTGGAGAACCTCTGCAGCAGCATGGCCTAATGCTGCAACTTACCCGCACAGCTGCTTCACCGCCAGTCCTGTCTGTCTGCTTGTCACCCTTATGACCACCAGACAGCTGCCAGCAGCCCTTGATCACCCTACTGACTTCTAATCCAGCTGCATTTTGCGCCAGCTGTACTCGCGGCACTTGCGACAGCACATCTGCTGCTGCTGCGTCTTCCGGCGATGCAAAACAGGGGTTCACACGAGCTACAGCCGTAGCTGCCGTGAGAGCAGCTGCGGACAGTCCCAGCTGCCTTTTGGTGGTAGTAGTACTACTGGTGGTGCTGGTGCTACTGCGGCTGGTATGGTCATGTATGCGGTGGTGAGAGGCTTCAGCAACGACCTGACGATCATGTGTAAGAGCTCGATATGGTTTTGTGATGGCAGGACATTGTTTGGAGGCTTGGAACGGCAATGGCGCGGTCCTGTGCTGGTGAAGCGAGTGCATCGTGCTAATCGCGCAGCAGCGTAAGCACGAAAGCCAGACGAACAGAAAAGTTCTCAAATATATTAGCAGTTCAGAGCCGAACAGTGGACAGCAACTCTGCATCACCAAGGTTTCGTTCACCAGGGCCTTGACAGCACAACACCAGATGACAGAAAGCGGTTGCCTAACCACAGACAACCGCTTCAAGAACGACAGGCAAGCGTACAAAGCTTTGTATGAAGCGTTGAAACACCGCCAGATACGGTACAGAGGTGCAGCAGAGGCATACACTGCAGCTGCAGCTGCCGCAGCGGAGGAGTGACTCCTCCGCACGATCCGTGGGGTGCCACACACAGCTCACACCATCAACAGTGCTAGGCACGTCGTTTAGTGTACTGACAGCAGTAGCCACTCAACCCCATGTACGCAGAGATGGCTTCACCCACTCCAACACCAAATACGTATGGGCAAGCAATCAAGAGATCAGCCTAGACCAGCCAGCAGTGATTTGACAATGATCATGATGCTTGACCAGTCCAAGCCACGCACGCCCCACTGATGCACAACCACACGCCATGCTGTCTGCTGCAGGTTGCAGCCTGCTGCATGCTGCAGAAATTGCCCGACCGTGCCACACGCAGTGACATGCATAGTACGCCAGAACTTCTCTGCGGCAGAGAGCTTGTCTCGTCAGACAGCCACCAGCAACATTCCACACCACCAGCACCGACCCTTTTCGCAAAAATGAATGCCCTATTCTGAGCTGCCCCTCATCTTCAGACAGCACTCACTACCATAGGCATGATAGCATGCTGTTTCAATCGCTGAAGTAGCGCTCCCCAAACTCGCCAATCCCCGGCACTATCCTGCAGTGCTCGTCCAGCCCCCTGTCTATCTCGCTGGTGAGCACCTTCATGCCCGGGTAGCTGCCGCACAGCTTGTGGATGGCCTCAGGCGCAGCGACCATGCTCAGGAACAAGATCTTGTCCTGCTGCACGCCACGTGCCAGCAGCACCTGCAGAGACAGTGGAGGAGTGTTACAGAGATGTTGATGGAGATGCCGCACAGCTTGTGGATGGCCTCAGGAGCAGCAACCATGCTCAGGAACAAGATCTTGTCTTGCTGCACGCCACGCGCCAGCAGCACCTGCAGAAACAGTGCCAGGAGGTGCACACATGTTTGTGAGGGTCCAGGCGCTTAGACTGCATGATGTGCAGCAACGATGCTGGACAAGCCACGTTGCCTCGTCGCTCATTGGCGTCACCTGCAGAAGCAGCAGGGGAATGCGCATGTGTGATGAAGGGTTTCTGCAGGTGCCGCACAGCTTGTGGATGGCCTCGGGCGCAGCAACCATGCTCAGGAACAAGATCTTGTCCTGCTGCACGCCGCGTGCCAGCAGCACCTGCAGAGACAGTGGAGGAGTGTTACAGAGATGTTGATGGAGATGCCGCTCAGCTTGTGGATGGCCTCAGGAGCAGCAACCATGCTCAGGAACAAGATATTGTCCTGCTGCACACCACGCGCCAGCAGCACCTGCAGAAACAGCGGAGGAATGCACACATGCCACAGCGATGGTGATGGAGACGCCGCTCAGTTTGTGGATGGCCTCAGGAGCAGCAACCATGCTCAGGAACAAGATATTGTCCTGCTGCACCCCACGCGCCAGCAGCACCTGCAGAGACAGTGGAGGAATGCACACATGTCACAGCGAAGTTGATGGAGACGCCGCACAGCTTGTGGATGGCCTCAGGCGCAGCAACCATGCTCAGGAACAAGGTCTTGTCCTGCTGCACGCCGCGCCCAGCAGCACCTGCGGAAACACCAGGGGCCACACATTACAGAAGCAGGCTGCAGTGAGGAAGTGAGCTTTGTTGATATGCCCCAACACCGCCACCATGCTATTTGTTAGGGGGCACCAAACTGACAGGAGCCGCTTTGCAGATGGAAAGCTGGTTCCAAACCATGGCAGTCGTCGCATGCTCACAGCTGCCGCCGCCTCACCTGCACCGCCTTGCATGCCTAGCTTGACAATCAAAGAATGCACGAGACTCACACTAACACGTTTGCGCATGGCCGAGTGCTCACAGCTACTGCCGCCTCACCTGCACGGCCCTGCATGCTGTGCGCCCCGTGCCCACCAGCGGGTCCAGCAGCAGCACGTGGCGATCCGCAATGTCGCTAGGCAGCCGCTCGTAGATGACCTCCTCCTCCTCATGCGAGCCGTGCCTGCGGCACCAGCAGCAGCAGCAGCAGGTGACGTCAGCAGTCTTCATTGCTGACAATGACTTCACATCTGCCATCACGCACCAGCGACGTGCCTAGCCATCACGCACAAGTGGTGCGCCAGCCAAAGTGCCTTACGCCACAATGCACAGATGCCTTGTACTGGCGTCATGGTCTCGCCTGTGCACGAGCATCTTGCCGAGCTTGATACCGTGGCGGCTTGCAACTGTCAACGGCAGCTTGATGCATGCTTGGACAGCACATGCATGGATGGACGCATGCATGGACAGCACATGCATGGATGCACAGTACTGCAAAACAACAACAAAACGAAGTTTCAAACACCCCGCCTACCTGTGTACGAGGATCTTGCCGAGCTACATGCCCTGGCAGCACCTGTAGAGGCCTGTAGCCTTGACGAGCCAAGACTAATAAACGCCCTGTCAGCGCATAATTTAGTGATTCATATCAAACTCACCTGTGCACGAGGATCTTGCCTAGCTTGATGCCCTGGCAGCACTCCCTCAGCGCCGTCTCCATGGCCTCACCGCTGCGGATGATGGACACGCCGCAGATGCCGCGAGTGAAGTCCACGCCAACGTAGCGGTGGCCTGCGGGGATGGGCATGAGAGGGTCGCCAGTGCATGTGCAGATGACACAGTGATGCAGTGATCTGCAGGAGGTTGTTGACTACTTGAGTTCTGGGGTGTTGTCGAGAACCGTCTGGTTTCTGTTACAAAGTTGGCCTTCATGTCAGCAACTTGTATGTGCAGAAAACGGCAGCTTTGTGCAGCAATATAAAGTGTCATCTTGTCTATTTTCTGAAGATCAGGGCAGCTGCAGCAGCAGCAACCCAAGTCACTGCGGGCTTTATACACAACAAGAGGTTGCGCACAAGGATACATAAAATGCATGGCGTGTGCTTCGATCTGCGTACCTGTTGGCGTCTTGATGATCTTCTCAGTGAAGGGCAGGTGGCCCAACCCCGCAGGTGGCCAAAGTCACTGTGTGCGTCACTAGGTGCGTTGTACAAATTCAAGGCTGCGCATGGTTCCAGGATCATGGTGATGTGATCATTTGGGTGTGCTGTGTGAGCATGTGCAGTGTGTGCTTGGATCTGTGTGCGCACCTGTCGGCGTCTTGACGATCTTCTCTGTGAAGGGCAGGTGGCCCAGCCCAGCCTCCACAATGAGCCTGTTGAGCCGGTCCGCGTAGAACACAAAGTCGTTCTTGGACGACGTCGCATCACGGATGATGGTGTGCATGCCGCGAATCTGCACATCAGAGGCCGCAGCGGCAGTGGTGAGGCCGGAGGCGGCAACAGAATGCTGACAGGTTGTCTGGCGAGTGGCATCACAGACCTGATGGGCACCTGCACATCCCGTAAAAGCGAGCCTGCTTGCGCTACCAAGCTCAGCCTCAGTGCCAACCTGAATAAGGCAGCTGATGAGCAAACTGCTGCCCTTGGCAACCTGGAGCTGCTGCGGTGCTAACAAACTGCTTCAGGCGATTGCACAGTACCTGGCAGCTGCTGGGCGGCAGCTCCTGGTTGGGGTACATGTGCACGAAGTCATGGAGCAGACGCACTTGCTACAGGAAACGCACATATCTAGTAGAGGAGTCCTTTGCCCACAGGACGCACTGATCACAACAGGTATGCTCCGCAGCCACGCACCTGGAAGTTGCTGTGGAGCAGCTCCAGGGGTATATGCGCAGCAGGTCAGGACGCACGCACGCACGCACGCACGCACGCACGCACACACACTTCCTAACACACTGCACCTCTCCAGTTTACGAGGCCTCTGACCACAATACGTGCTGATTAAAACAGGTATGCAGCGCAGTCACGCACCTGGAAGTTGCTGGGCAGCAAACCTAGGTTGGGGTAAATGCGCAGCAGGTCAGGGAGCATAGAATCCTGCTACCACAAATCTGCAAACCTCTGGATGAAAAGGGGTTAACAGATGCAGCGCAGCCACGCACCTGGAAGTTGCTCGGCAGCAGTTCCAAGTTGGGGTAAATGCGCAGCAGGTCGTGGCAGCGAAGCTTGGAGCAGATGTGCTGCGTGATGAGGTCAATAGCCACCAGGTTGTCACCACGCTGCCAGGGGATGATGATGTCGGCATAACTGCAAAGTAACATGTTACAATGACGCATGTCAGCAAACATGAGATTGGTGTGTAAGATGAGGTCAGTGGCCACCAGGTTGTCACTACGCTGCCAGGGGATGATGATGTCGGCATAACTGCAAAGTAACATGTTACAATGACAGCATGTAAGCATACATAAGATTGGTGTGTAAGATGAGGTCAGTGGCCACCAGGTTGTCACTCCGCTGCCAGGGGATGATAAGGCTCAACTGCAAAGCAACATGATACAATGACAGCATTTAAGCCTTCGGAGGGTTCTTAGATGCAATGGGATTGATGGCCGCCAGGTTATCAACCGGAAAGTGTAACCCGGACATGGATTGGGTGTGAGTGATATGGTCAATGACCACCGTACCGTCACCCGCTGCCAGGTATGGTGTTACCAGCGTAACTTCAGAGTAACAACAGCGACGATGTGTTAGCTGACATAAGCCTAGTGTGCATGACGAGAACGGCCACCTCGTCACCAGGCTGCCACGGCATGATCATGTCAGCATAAACGGCGGATGCCAAGATATTCATTCAGCACATAATGGCAGCGCTTGTATGATCACGCCATTCGCACCAACTTGAGTGAGCTCGCAGGCTTCGCCGGTCAGCAGCATAAGCATGCATCCGTCATGCATCCACCATTCATGCGACAGCCTGCACCTTTCAGACAGAGCGCTCCATCAGCAGCTCACTCACCGCCTGCTTGGCGCCACGTACTGGTCAAACGACGGCTTCACAAAGCGCGTGTACTGGTGGATAACGCTGGCCACGTCACGCCCGCGGTGCTGCACGTCGCGCTGAATGCGCCGCGCCAACCGCACGTCATCGTCTGCGCAGCAGCAGCAGCATGAGCGTGGCAGACAAGCATGTCACGCCAGCTATGGTAAGATGCCTGATGCAGCAGAGCAAGCGGCGTGTCTGCCAACACGCAGCAGCGTGTGCTGTGGTGTCTGCGGCCGGCCCACCCATGCAACGTATACAAGCATGTTGCAGGGTGCCGCACATAGTAATGTGCTACAGTGCTAACTTGTTTTACACCTGTGATGATAACCCTGCTTCAGGTTCGCCGCGCACCTGTGTCCATGTAGACGAGCATGTTGCAGTGTGCCTTGCACAGCACTGTGCTACAGTGCTTGAGATTGTGTTGGCTAACACACTATATAGGCTGCTGCACCGGTTGCCGCGCACCTGTGTCAACGTAGACGAGCATGTTGCAGTGTGCGCGCAGCTCCTCCATGTGCAGCACCAGGATGCCCTCCACAATGATGACGTCAGCAGGGTCAACCTGTGGGCAGCAGCGGTGAGCTCAATAGATAGCAATGGGGATGAAATTAACCAGTTATCCCACGATTTGGGAGACCGAAGGGTGATATGGGATATGTACCCCCCTCAGTTGGGGCCCTGCCCCGAGGGCGCCGCCGCCGCAGGGAGATGGACTGCAATCTGGCCGCCACGCAAAGCACTCCGCCACTGCTGTATGCCTGGGCAGCCGGCCCACCTTGCGTGTGTCGGTGCCGCGCTTGTGCTGTGTGAAGTCGTAGGAGGGCACCTCACTGGCGCGGCCCGCCTTGAGCTGCTCCACGCACTCCAGCAGCGCAGGCGTGTCAAACGCGTCAGGAGAGTCAAAACTGCAGCACAAGGCAGCATAATAATGTATAAAAGATGAAGAGTTCAGTATGGTAGGCACTCCAAAGCGCAGGCGTGTCAAGCACATCAGGCGAGTCAAAGCTGCAGCCACATGGCAACCTGCATGGAAGAGCTGCTCAAGCTTTCAAGCTAGTGCACGCAGACACACGTGCTGGCTGTGTGCCTTGTGGTGCATGAGTCAAGCAAGACTGAAAATCAGATCATGATGGATTGTGTTGGGGCCTGAGTTAGACAGTATGCCTGCAGCATTGTGCTGTACACTTGAGACACAACCGTGGAGCTGTAGTAGGTGCGCCCAACTGTGCATGGTTACTCGTACACGCCCAGGAATCACATGAGCTGACTCACTTGTAGTTGTCCACATCCAGCATCTCCTCCTGCAATCACAGAGAGCAACAGGACAAGGCAGCAGGTGCCGTAAGCCCTCATCAAAGTGATAAGTTCCGAATCATAACACGCACACAGCACTACGCAAGTTGAAATCTTTCTTTCACAGGTGTCACAGGCAGGAACCCTACCAGACAAGTACCGCACACAAGTACTTGCAGATCGGTTGCATAAGAAGGAACCAACCCTGTGCCACCACCTACCTCTCATCATCATCATAATACCCATTCAACATCACCATCAGCAAATTACCACGCACCTCTGTGAGGCTCCTGTAGAAGCTGTCCTGGTTGAGCATCACCACGCATTGGTCATGCAGCCGCTGGATGATCTTGTCACACACAGTCGTCTTGCCGCTCGCTGCACACAGGAAAGGCAGCAGCAGCAGCAGCAGCAGCCGCCAGTCGCAGAGCTGACGTACATGCCTTGAGCACCCTCAAACATCCTGATCCTGGATACAGCTGCTGCTGCAGTTTGGGGTCATCTGACGAGCAGATTGAATGTAACACAGTCTGTCCAACTGCTTCCACCCTGACGTGGATCAGTATCCCCTGCTGCAGTCCGCCACACACACTCTCATGTAGGCCTAGGCGCACTGTTGCTGCTGCCAGGGAGAGTTCAAGACCCTGCATCCATGCTGTGTGCCCACTATAGCACATGCAAGGGCGGCACCCTTCTAAACGCCCCACACAGAAGAATTTTCACCATTGCCGTGCATGCAATATTCTGCTGGTCTGTCAGTGCTGCACCCCACCCCCTGCTGCAAACATGCCGACACTCCTACACTCCTCCTGCAGCGCATCATGTACAGCATCTGCTGCGTCTATCACCTGTGCCTCCTGCCACGCCAATGACGAAAGGGCATCGCCTGTTGCGCTCCCGCGGGCTCCTTCCCTCAGGATCCTCCCCTTCTCGCAACAACAGCCCGCTGCCAGCGCTAAACACATCTGCTGCTGACGACGACGATCTGCTCAGAGTAGCAAGCCCATGGCCGTCTATTGACTGGTAGCCAGTTGCACCACCTCCTAAGCTTGAACTAGAACCTAACCTAGGGCCTAAGAATCCACCTCCCGTTGATGGACTGCTGCCAGGCATGGGTGGGGGGTGAGGGTGCCATGCAAAGTCTCTACTGCTTCTGCTGTCTATCCGGTCCAACCCTGACCGTTCTATTTTGAGCGGGCTGGTGGCGGCGTGTATTAGCGTGGGGGCTGTGCTGCTGCCGTCGCCAGTGCTGCTGCTGTTGCCGCCGCCACTGCTGCTTAGAAGGGGGCTGGCATCTGGGGTGCCCTGCTGCTGCGGGGATGCCATGGCAAGCGGCGGTTGGCAATCGCCGAGCCAGGCGTGTGCTACTTTCTGCTGCTGCGGTTAGCTGGCTGCCGTTACAGCTGACTGAAAGTGACCACTACTGCTTGTTAGTATGGCTATGAGTAACAGCCATGCGAAGCTGGCCCTGCAGTGACCTGCACTTGCAGCCAGGCACAGCAGCAATAGGGTTGTTTGGTGTGACAGCGCTGTTGACGCCAGATCGTTGCTAAGGCATACGCAGCGGCCGCAGAAGGGCTATTTATGTGAGTAACACTGTATTCAAGCCTGCAGGTGCGTGCTAAGGCTGCGCTGCTGCATGTGGTGACAGCATCAACCGCAGAGGTAGCAGGTGCAACTGTGTTGAGCGTGTTGGTGCCACCCAGCAACTTGATTCTCACCCCAATCACTTATATGATGCCTCTCATGACACCAGATCGTGGCATCTGCTGCAACACAACGAAGGAGTTCGCTACACGCAGAAATATCATCGCATAAACAGGGCAGCAAGTTCTCACAGGCTATCAAAAGGATCCAAAGCATCTGCATCTGCTGTTCGCGCACCCATGCCTTCGCAATCAGCAGGCTGTACAACAGAAGTGACACCAGGGACCTTAACACACTTCCTTCCCAGTGACATCACCAAATAGAAAAGTGACTCCGTTTGGTAGAGAAACGCCAGTATTCATAACGCAGGCTGCAGCCAACGGCAACTCCTTGAGTCACCTGACATTGTGCATCTGGAAATGCTTGAGCGGCTGACCGCACCTCTCAGCCTGCAAAATACATTGCAAAGCTTTGCCACACAGCAATTTGTTTTCTGATTATTGTGTATGTACTCAAGTGCGAGCGTATAAGCGGCGCGAAGCAGCTGGACTGCTTGCATGACTTGAATTTGATGTGCACACGTGGAAATAGTGCACGTGCGCGCTGTTGGGGACAGCAAATCTGTGTCTGAAACTGCGGGCATAGCTGATCTCAGCGATTATACCTGCTGTTTTGCAGAGGCTGCCGCGTGCGCTGGCCAATCCAGAGTGCCAAAAGCCATGCCCTTGGCACAAGGTCTGACCTGGCAGTTGAACAGACACCGAAAGGTTGCAGGGTTTGTGCAGCACGTCTCAAAATCTTGCCTGCATCGAAAGGAAAGCTGTTACAATTTCTTTAGATGCCTTTCTTGCTTTTGGTGGCATTGGATCGCTCAGCTCTGGCACTTGTCGCGCTTGTGTCGCTGTTGCTGCTGACAAGACCTCCAGCACACAAGCCTTGTTACAAATCTGATTGATCGCAAGTTTATGGCATGTCGTAACGCTCAGAGTGGGCAGGGCTGGGGCATCTGCTAGCAAACACTCAGCTTTCGACGCTGGAAGCCTCGGCCAGGTCAGCACCGGCTGCAGCACACCAAGCAACACGATGACTCTCGCGAACGGAACCTCTCAGCAGGCTCCTGAACGCATCGGGCCCAAGGGGCTGATCAACAGGACAGAATACATAAGGATTCTGGAGCAGGCACTGCACCGCCTTGGTTACCCCAATGTGGCAGAGTTATTGCAGCAGGAGTCGGTGAGTATCAGTTTTGGGGCACTGCAAGCGCACCTGCATGGCTTGGGTCCATGACCCAGCAGTGCCATGTCAGCATAGTGTACCACAGTGTACCTGCTGCCTGCGTGTACACCGTGTGCTGCATTGTGCAGCCGAGGTAGCGCTTGTGCTGCAGCACACACGTCTTCAACCTGTTTCTTGACAGCAAAATAGGCATGTGGTTGGTGCAGCTCCTGAACAGCAGGCTGTCTGCTGTTGCAGCCATGCGGCTGCATATGCATGCACCACATGCTGCTGCACAGCTGCAGCTGTGCAGCAGCACAACTGACTATTCCTCAATGCTAGCTGGGAACAGGCTATGCCCTTGGTTATCAGCTGACACAGGTCAGCTGCTACAATCAACCGTTGGTCACTGCAATCATGCATGATTGCAGCTGAGGCAACCGCCCTATGCGGTCCTGCAAGCTGTAGTGCGGCTACATGCTGCACACCTTCAAACTGCATCACACTTCACACCTAACGTACACCCTACATCGCCCCCGCATGCGTGCTTTGCCACGTGCTGTCCTGCAGGGCATCCAGATGCAGCCGCAGCATGCCAGCGACTTCCAGCGCGCCGTGCTTGCAGGAGACTGGCCTGCAGCGCTAGACTTGCTGCCCAAGCTGACCAGCAGCGAAGATGTCATAAAGCACAGCACCTTCCTCATCCTGCAGCAGAAGTACCTGGAAGCCCTGCGGGGCTGCGACTACAGCAGCGCGCTGAGCGTGCTGCGGGGAGAGATGGCACCCATGCGCATCAACGAGCACCAGCTGCACCACCTAGCAAGTGAGTTGGCGTTACACCAGCCTGCTGCACCACCAGCTCATGGTGCCTAGATCATGCTGCATGCAAAGCAGGGATCACCAAAAACTCTGGCATGCTTGCTGTTGATGTGGTACAGCACCTGCTGTCTGAACAAGAGAACAGCCCCTGCTTATAAGGCAGTAACGCCCACTGCCTGCTTCCGTGATGTATGCTGCACGCACTCGCGCACGCGCAGGCCTGCTGCTGTGCCCGTCTGTTGGCGATGCGTCGAGCCGCGCTGCATGGCTGGGGGGCGGCAGCGGCAGCAGGGGGGAGCTGCTGGCAGCGCTGCAGGCGCAGCTGCCGCCTGCGCTGCTCACACCTGATGGCAGGCTGGAGCAGCTAGTGGAGCAGGCGCTGCTGGCGCAGGTGCGATGCAGCTTTGCAGGAGACGGCTGCATGGTTGCAGCTGTTGCATCTGCTTTGCAGCTGCGTTTGCAGCGTGTTCATCAACGCCTGGTTAGTTGCGGCTTCTTCGTCTGCTTTGCAGCTGCGTGTTGCAGCGCGTGGAAGCTGCATGGTCTACCCGCTTGCAGCTGCTTATGCTGCTGTGCTGTGGCGCGCCGCTGGGATTGTTTGACTGCAGGTGTCTCGCTGCCAGTACCACAACTCGCTGGATGCGCAGCTGAGCCTGCTCACTGACTACCAAGCAGGAGCAGACAGCCTGCCCTCACAATGTGTGGCGGTGAGTGCAGATCTGGTGTGCTGCATGTCATTGCAGCTGCAGTACGTGGCCTGTGCAACAGAGAGCTCTGGTACACAGGAGGGCGAACCTATGGTTGCTTCCTGCAGCCAACCGTGTGGGCTAGTTCAGGTAGCATGTGGCTGTGCTGCTGCAGTATACAGGCAGGCAGTGCACAGCTGAACCCACCTGCGCTGCTCCTGCATGCACACAGCAGTGAAGATGTGCCGTCTCACTACACATTTTTACTTCATTCTGCATATCTGATCGTGCTTGCACTGCTCCGCTGTGTTGCATTGCACAGGTGCTGGAGCAGCACAGCAATGAGGTGTGGCACATCGCCTTCAGCCACAGTGGCCACATGCTCGCCTCAGCATCCAAGGTGAGCGTGGCGCAGCTCGTTTGCACACTGCTGACGCAAGGCGTGTGGTGGGCCACTTGGACAAACACACTGTCCTGATGTTTGTTTGTACAACACAACCTTGGGGGGCGGATTCACACAGCCGTTATTGACTACATGCACTTGCACAGCAGCTGGTCAAACCACGTGCTTGGTGTGTTGACCGGTGCCTTCGTAGTGCATGCACCCATCCAACTCGCTCCTTTCTCCTGCAACAACAGCAATGTTGTGTCAAGCGCACATGTGGTTTCACCCCCTGTGTTCTGACATGTTCCACCCCCGCGGTGCGGCTGGGCTTCTTTGTTGTTACTGTGCAGGACCGCTGCGTCATCTTGTGGCAAGTTTGTCCCAGCACTGGCCGCTGCACGCTGCGGCACAAGCTGGCAGGGCACGGAGCAGCCGTGCTGTATGTTGCGTGGAGCCCACGTGACGACCTGCTGCTGTCGTGCTGCGAGGACGGCAGGCTACGGCTGTGGGACACAGCAACAGGCACGCTGCGGCACACATACAGGTGATCAGGCGTGACGTGGTCCTCCCTGTTGCTGGAGTGTGGTGTGTTGGTGGGATGCTGCCGTGCTGTGAGCACAGGCGCGCCGTGGCACCTGAAGGCATGTTGTGCTGCTGGCTGAGCTGGCATGCACGCGCACATGTGTTGCATGGCGCTTGGTTCTAGCAGTAGCATCGGAGCATTGCACGCCTATGCATGTGAGGCTGGCGCCACTACTATGTGGATGAGGCAGCAACAGCGACGTGACGTGTGTTGTCTCAGTGCTGTGCCGCATGCAGCGACTGCTGCTGGCTGCTTCAGTGGCCGCGGTGTGTGCATGACGGACTGCCTGCCTGCTGTGCTTCCTGCCTGCAGCCACCATCGGGAGTCCGTAGCGTCATGTGCATGGCTGCCTGATGGCCAGCGCTTCCTGTCTGCTGGGCCTGACAAGCTGCTGGTCATGGCTGACATTGACGGCCACGAGATCAGCAGGTGAGGCTGAGGATTTGCAACCGTGCTGGCTGCATTATTCAAGCTGTGTGGTTGTGCTGCTGTTAGATGTGAAGGACATGTACCTGTCACAGGTTTGGCAGAACATGGTTACGCTTGCTGTGTGATTGCACAAACAACCTCTGCGCTTCACGCGCACTGCTGTTGCGCTGCTGCCTCTCATCAGGTGGAGTGGCCGCTAGCGGTGCGCCACATGCCAGTGGCACTGAGTGAGGATGGCAGCCTATTGGAGCTGTGTTGCCGTGATCATGCTTTGCTGTCTACCTGTCTTCTTGAATTGCTTTGCAGATGGAAGCGGCCGCTAGCAGTGCAGGACATGGCACTCAGCGGGGATGGTGGCCTGCTGGTGCTAGGCTGCAGCAGTGAGCGGCTGCTGCAGATTATCCGGTGAGCATCAGCATGCGTCGCCACGCACAAGCTTGACCTCTGTGCATCCGCCTGTGTGCCGGCTGCATGTGCGCATGGCTGTTTGCGTCATATCTGGCAAACTGGCTGTGGGCTCCCTGCAAGAGGCTTCACCCTTCATCCGCGCATCTCAACATCTTATGTGCAGATGTGTCATGCTCTGCCACGAACCGGTACAGTACTGACATTCTCGCTGTGTCTCTGCGTGCCTGCTTGCAGCATGTCTGACCAAGCAGAGGGCTCCCTGCAAGAGGCGTCACCACTGACCAGCGTGTCGCTCTCAGCAGATGGCCGCTTCCTGCTCACCAACCTGCAGGTGTGCTGCCATGGCACAGTACGTTGCAAGCAGCCCTTACAGGATGTTCCTGCAAGCTGCGCAATACCGCAGCTAGGGCAACACACGTGGTCGATTGCATAATCATCTGCAGCGCAGACTGTGCACATCTGTGCTTCTGCCGTGGATGTTGCAGCAGTCATGTCGCCTTACTCAACAGAATGCATTGGTGCTGACGTTTCCGCACTAACTGCTCATTCTTGTCTCTTTCTCACCTGCTGCTGTCTTGCTGCTGCTGCTTATGTTGTGTAGTGCCACACGGTGCACCTCTGGGACCTAGGCAGCAGCGCGTTAGGTGCCAGCCCCACAGCCCTCGCAGCAGCACTCGACCACGGAGAACCCGACCCCTTGACGTCACTACCTGTGGCACCCAATATGGAGTTCACGGCAAACGGCGGCAAGCAGGGCCGGTTTGTGCTTCGCAGCGGCTTTGGCGGCAGTGACGGCCGCTTTGTAGTAGCCGGCAGTGAGGACTGTCAGGTGTATCTGTGGCACAGGGACAGCGGGGACTGCTTGATGCAGCTAGAGGGACACACCGGGACGGTGAATGCGGTGTCGTGGAACCCAGCGAATCCCGCGATGATGGCTTCTGCGAGTGACGACAAGACGATTCGGGTGTGGATGGCGCCTGCGAGTTTGCGGCAGGGTGGCGTGGGGGTGGGGCAGGGGTTGCTGGGTTCAGCTGCACCAAACGGTGCAGTGTGAAGGGGATGAATGGTAGTTGATGGGAATGCTCGACTGTTGTTGTGGCTGCTGTATGCTTGCCATTGATTGGTATGCGCGATTGGTATGGAGGTGCAGCTGCTCCGTTTGATGCTGGTGTGTTTCGAAAAGGACCGTTTAAACTATCAGACAAAGAGTATCAGCGCTATCACAGAGGACATGACGCGGGGCCCTGCCTGTATGCGATTGTTGATGCTATGCTTGTTGTGTGGTGTGTGTATGATTGGGTAGCAGGTTAGCTGGGGAGCATGCACATTGTGTGCCTAGGTGGGCTCAAACCAGTGTGCTTTCCCTGTTCGCGGCCGCAGCAGAGCCACACTGCTGTGGGGGGTGTACCATACGTGCATGTACACTATCACTTTGCACAGCCAGGTTTGTGAGACTCCCGCTGGACTACAGATGCAGGAATCCATCAACATGTTGGTTGATTTGACCACTTTAGTTCTCCGTCACCTGTTCGCTGGGGTGTACTGCCAGCCGGCGCGCGCTGTGTCGACAGTAGCTGTTGCCATTATCCGTAGCACAGTTTTGGCGCGAGTGTGGCGGGTACCAGTCAGTCTCAGTTGTTATGTGGCATTTCTCATTGCAACATCGTGTCCGACAAATGGCATATGCATGCGAGCAATGCTACTGTCATCTCTTCTGCTTGCACCGGCAGTGCTCCTTGTTGCTGTGGCTGGTTGATGCCAGATGACTTTGCATGTTGGGGAGGCGCTGCTCTGCATGTGGCGTGGCAGCTGCAGTTCTGCACGTCACATTGATGCTACTTTTTCCGCATTCTGTGTTGGTGCATGGCTGATGACTGCAGCTTGCGGAAGCACTGGCAAGATTTGTGCCTGGATTCGGAGTTGTTGTACTGGATGCTTTGCATGCCCATGTCTGATGCTGCGTTTTGCTGCAATTTGGCGCTTGTAAACTATGTTGCTGTTGTGTGGGCGTGCGAAGGGCAAGTGTGCCTGGCAGTGTGGCTGCAGTTACTAATTCCAAGGTTTGGATGGGGGCGGTGCTTCAAGTAGATCGTTGTGCTGCAGGGCGTGGAGCGAGATCCTGACAGGTTCGCTTACAATCGCAGATGAGACGCGACCCTGTATGCTGGTGTGCGACTTGCGGGTCTTGTGCACATGCATGCTTGTGCTGACGGGGATTGTTCACCGTGCGCAACCGCCGGAGTCACATACCGCCTGGTGCCGTGGTGCACTTTTTTAAGGTGCTGCAATGCTTACGCAATGAGATAACCGGCAGTCTCAGCCGCAGCACATCTACGAGAGCAACAACCATGTAACGTCGCTCAACCTTGGGCTCCTGCACCTTCACGGAAGATGCTCTTGCGGCAGGATCGCGTTCACTTTCCTGCATTAGGTCATTTTCATGTCACATATCAGCTTGTTGCCGCTTCATTGTGCAGCTGTGCTCGATCTTCAGCCGTTCGCTTTGATAAGCGCAGCCCGCCTAATCAGCCCATCTAGGTGCCTTTCCAGCGTTTTCGGACAACAAATCATTTTTAAGATATCATTCTTTACATACTTGCTCATTCTGGTCTATATTCCTCGTGGCTTCGGTACCACCAGTGCTCCTGCCACTGCCTGCAGTGCAGCAAGCAGCACACGGCATTTTTGCACATCATGTCGCTCTGGAGGCTGTTGCTGCTGTTAGCGGTTTCGTTGAAAATAACAGCAGCCCAGGACCAGGCAGGCGCAAACCACAAGTACCAGCGGAAGGCGAGGAATGGCCTCATTACTTATGTCGCCAACACCTCTGGCACCTTTCAGGTGAGCACCCAAGCGTTATCAATGGAACTCCTCTCGTCACAGCATCAGCACAGCAACAACAGTACGCCGTAAGCAGCCATGCGGCCAAGTTTGTTCAAGACGCGCCGTGTGCTCCTTGTGTCATGTTGTGCTGGCGCTAGCACTGTCGCACAGAGCTGATGCTAATGCCAGTTTGACGCTGCATACCACACATGTACAGCACATTTCCTTCCAAGTTGAACCCGGTATGAGCCCTCTCTTGGCGTGATGTTGCATACCAGAACACAGCAAGTTCTCTGGAAGGGTGGGTGAGAAGGTTGGCCAGCAGCGCCGCTGAAAAGCTGCACGTCATGATGACAGCAAAGACATCCCTGCGATTGTTAAGGTCTGTTGATATCAACTGCATGTGCCACGCATGCCTTTGCAGATCTGGGCTGCCAACCCTGACGGCTCAAACCCTAGGCAGCTCACAACTGCAGAGCAGGGCTTCCAGCTGGCTGCTCACCCTGCCTGGTCGCCCGATGGTGCCAGACTTGCATTCACTGGAATGGTGGCAGGCGCACTCAACGTATGGATACGCAACACAGACGGCAGCTTGCTGCAGCTCACAACGTCGGCAACGGTCAGCGCTATCTCCTTGGTGCCAGCGTGGACCGCGGACGGCAGGAGAGTTGTGTTTGAGAGCAACAGGGCAGTGCCGCCAGCCGAGAGCACGCCCAATGACCCATATGACGTGAGTGCAAACAAGATGGCAGCAGCAGCAGCAGCATCAAGCTGGCCGTGGTCACTGGCACACGTCAGCAGGTAGCACTGAACAATGCGTACTTCTGGCAGGGTGGTCTGCAGTCTTGCATGCGCTCCCAGAATTATTTCTGCAGCGCTGCACATCACACCCAGCTACTGCACTACATGCTTCCCAACCATTCACCACACTGTATGTGTACATATGTCTCCTGTGTGGCTGCAGCTCTTCTCTGTGGACGTCGCAACTGGCACCGACATTCAGCGGCTCACTTTTTCAGTTGGCAACCGCACTGTCGGCATGGGAGGCAAGCCCAGCCCATGCGGCAAATGCCTTGCATTTGCGTCAGACAGAGACACCAGCATGCCGTATGGCTTGTATGACTTGTATGTGGTGCGCCTGGGGCTCAGTGGATTGCCTGTTGGGGTGCCCAGGAGGCTGACGAGGGGCGCTGCCAACCAGTTTTCACGCAGCTGGAGCCCTGACAGCAAGTACTTGGCATTCAACAGTCAGGTGGGCATTCCATGACATTGGTACAGATTAAGAGTTGAGAAGTTGCATGCCGTGCTGCTGTTATTCCCCGTGGCGGCTACATGCATTAGTGGCCAACTGAATCTGCAATGCATGCAACTCTTCTGACGCAGCTGTTGCGGCCATTCAGTGAAGATCTCGCCAACAGCATTGGCTGTCGTCAGACAGGCTCACCAACCGACAGAAAGGCTTGGCATGCAAACGTTGGTGCCCCATAGCCGGTCTTGCTGCGCCTTGTGGCGCCGACACGGCCTCATGTCCCATGCAAGCGTTTCTGCAACAGCAATTTTCAATGCATCCACCATTGCACGGCAAAGACCCGCACACAGCCGTCCCACAACAATCCTGCACTCACTGGGCTAGTCTTGCTGCCGCTGCTGCCCGCAGGTTGGCTGGACCGGCACCTCAGCTGACAACGTGGGCGCAGGCCGCATCATGACAGTCAAACTCATCAGCGGCAAGCTGCAAGGCCTCACGCAGCCAAACAGCAGATTCCCCGCATTCGTATCTGGCGGAATATTCCCTACCCTACGCGGAGATGTGACCCCTGCATGGAGTCCTGATGGCAGCCGAGTGGCCTTTGCGAGCCAGGTGGCGCCCAATGGCGCGTTTGAGGTTGTGAGCGTGCGGGCGTCTGACGGGAGAGATGTGAGGAGAGTGACGAGTGGTGCGTTTGAGCAGCATGTGACGGTGGCATGGCAGCCATTGCTGAAGTAGGCCTCCTGCTCACCGTGATGCTTGAGATCACAACCCTTGGTATACAACTCTCTACTAGAGACGGTTTGCATGGATGGTTTGGAGCCGTGCTTGCATTGGTGCCTCTGGCGCATCATGCGTCCAGCGACACAGCCGCGGTGTGCACTGCACACGGCGTGCACACCTCAAGTTGGGGCAGGGTGTGTACAGGCGTCTCAAGACAGGCTGCATGTTTTCCTGCTACAGTGCTCAACACTGCTGCATTCCACAATGGGTAGGCGGCGGCAGCATCATCATCATGGCATGAAAGCGTGTTCCGGGAACATCCCGGCGCGGCGCCGAACCAAGGCGGCATGACTGTAACATGCTAATAGAGTTGACGCAGCGTGCACCCGCGCTTGTTGTTGTGTGACTGATAGCACAACTGCCGCACGCCTGTCGACGTCACACAGTGCAATGCACAGTGCGCGTAATTGCATCATCATCATCATCATCATCATCATCAAAGCGTAATTGCATCTGTACGTACTGCATGCAGGCCCTGCAGGGCAGCTGCCAGGGCTGAAGTTCAGCGCAGCTGGCTCTTTGCAACTCAGTTGCAACAAGCGGCTTGTGGGAGTGTGGCTCACTGCAGTAACGTGCTGCTTGAGAAGCACAATCCGTTCTATTACAAAGGACAGTCATTGTAGATTCATAGAAGAATCGCAGAGCTACAATGAAACAAACATTCCAAGCTCAAGGCCATGATCCACCCCTTGAATCCACCATGCAACAGTCGAGTTGCGCACAACTGCGGCGGAAAGCCGCCAACACTGCAGCGAGCTTGCTGCATGGCATGCTTGCCTTCCGCTTCTGTCTATACACAGGTCACCCCCTGTCAACCCCACCCGCACCACACATATCAGTGTGTGGACATCAACTTCCCTTCACTTCATACACTACGTATGCGGTATACACGTTGCTGTCTTCATTCAGAAGAACAAACTGGTATTGGATGATGCAAAACCATCATGGCAGTGGTGCATGAATATAGGTGTACATGGTACATAACATGGTAGGCTGTGTGGTAGTGGCTCATTGCTGAACCTTGACAAGCAGACACCATCAAACATTGCAAAAGAGCAGCGGAGTGCAATTCTCACCAGTGCCGAGCATATCTTGCTGCTCAGTAAGACGTCAATCATTGAACAAACATCTGCCTACATGCGGTATGCACTACAAGGATCACCAGAACTCAGTCCGTGCATCTGCTGCGAAAGCGCAAACACGGGATCGCAGGCAGAACCAGAACAAGCGCCATGCAGTATTGTGCAGATGTAGGTGTCACTATTTCAGCGACAGCACACAGCATGTGCAGTTGTGGACAGCACATACACTCAGTCATACCAGAACTGCAGACCTGTAACAGAACACTGCAGACCTGTGATGTAACACTTGTCATTTAGAGCGCATCGCATGGTCGGTTGCAGCATAATAGCAGCACGCTAGCGCAACCGACCCAAGCTGTAAAAGCGCAGATAGTTTGCTAGAATATGAAGGAATAAGCAAGCGTATCGCCGCGCAGAACACCACAGCAGCACTGGGAACTGCTGGACACAGTGCCTGCACAGATTATCCCGTTGGGTTTTGTTGGTGGGGAGAGATGGCATGACAAGGCACCACCAGTTGAGCCAAGGTACCTGTACCTAATGCCAACCAACAGCACCACACCCCAATGGCGCATGCAGCTGCTGGCCGACGTACCGCAAAGCTGAACAAGCCAGGCACTGTCAAACAACATACTATACAAACAGCTGCTGCGTGCTACACAACAGCTCCAAAGCACCACCCCCCAAGCATGCCACGCCACAGCAGCCTGGCACACCACACCACCCACACTCGTTTAGGCATCAGCAGCACGCATCACAGGCTGGCGTCCAAACACGCTACCAGCCTGCAAGAATGACACGTGTCGCGCCCCACACACCTCGCTGCACCCGCTCATGCAATAGACATGGGCACAAACAGGCGACAGCTGTGCGTCCTGCTGCTGTGCGTCCTGCTGCAGCCTGGGTCGATTGCGGGGTAGCCCTGCAGCACCAGTAGCTTGATGCTGCTCTGGCCCCAGCCCCAGCGTGCTGCATAGCCCACCATCCAGTCTGGCACCTCAATGGTGTACTCTGTGATTGAGGCATCAGGGGCTGATGACATAACCCACTCCAGCAGGAAGCGCACCAGCTGCAGGTGGCGCGGGTTGTATGCTACTGGCGCGGGTGCTGCTGCTGCCTCTGCGGGGATGCGGTGCGCTTTGGCGTAGTTGAGCCACAGCGCGGAGCGCTCCTGTGTTGTGAAGCTGCAGCGTGAAGGGTGATGCGGCGCAGCAGAAGTGGCAGACGTGTGGTCAGGCGTTGTGAAGTCGACATGATGTGGCAGCGCATGGTGCACGCAGATGAGCAGGTTCAAGTGGCTGCCTGGACACACGACGATATGCTCATGCAGCAGCAGCATGTGATGACTAGGCTGCTAGATAGCCAGCTAGCAGATGAATGGCTTGCAGGACAAGCCTCATGCTTGCAGGAACTGCTGCATCATTGCTGGCTGCTAGCCAGCCGCCATCATTTCATATGCTTGCGAGGCAGCCTTCATTGCTTGCAGGAACTTTTGCCTTGGACACCCATCATGTTGCTTGACTTGAAGGACACAGCTGCATACACACTCAAGATACCATCAGCATCTTATGGTATCCTTGCACCACTCGCTGCCCACCTGTGGTAGCCTCGCAGAGAGCCAGAAGGCAGCTTGTGGAAGCACTGGCCCATCAGAGCGTTGAGCTCTGCAAACGACTGCCAACCAGCCTCGTCCAAGCCGCTGTATGCTGCCAGGGCGTCTGGTGATGGCATGTTGTGCAGGTAGGGAGCCAGCAGGCTGTTGAAGAAGGCCTGCACATCACTCTGGCGCAGCTGGCCTGGGGCTGGGTTGCTGTCTGTGCCGCAGCTGCGCTTTTGCTGCTGGTCGCGGCTGGGGCGGCAGAGAGCATCCATGCTGGCTGCTGGCGCTTGCAGGACGAGGCACTCGCCTGCACTGTTGTTGAAAGAGCGCTTGCGTGACTGCATCATGTCTGCTGCTGGGGATGCAGCTGCTTCAGCTGGAGGATGGCTGACAGGTCTAGCTGCGGGAAACGAAGCTGCTGCTGGGCCCGCCGATGACTGGAGGTGAGGACTGTGGATGCTGGATGCAGAAGCGGCAGGCTGGAGGTTGCTGGCACGCTGCAGGCGACAATGAAATGGATGTCAGACTGAGCAGTTCCGATACTCAACAACGCTGTCTAGTTGCAGGGAGGGACCAGATTTGGATCAAGCAGCTTCTAAATCAAGCATCGAGAAGAGTTTGATGGCTCGGCGCCATGGATTTGCTTCCTGAGCAGCCACAAAGCCCACCTGCAGGGTATGAACAGCCCTTCAACTGATGAAGATCAACGATACATACGATTGATAACTGTGTAGCTGTGCAGGAGCTTGTTCAGCGCGCCAATCAATGTGCAACTTGCTTGGGGAGGCTAGCTCACAACGAGGTTGGAAGATGCTTAGACGAGAGCTGAGCGATCCTCAAGCAGCTTGTAAAGGACTACAGTCAAAAGGCAGGAGCCCGTACTTAAAGGCACGGAGCAGCAGTGTTTAGGTCTCGGCTCAAATTCGTGTTTGGAATTATAACCATGGCCGCATGAGCCGCAATGAGAGCTTCAAATTATATCACATCAAACCATAATTCTTTGCGTTTACCTGGGGGCAAGCCCAACGACTGTCACACGGACTGAAGTGCAAGCCTGGCAGGCGGATACACGGCCCCTCAACCACGTCAATCAAGCTGAACGAGTGCAAACAACTCAACAACAGACAATCTACACCTGAAACTCTGGCAAGTGCACCCCGGTCCAACAACCGTGTCTATTCAGATGTCCAAGGTGAGCCCAGGGACTCCTCCCACTGCACTCTATCGTAGTTTGTGCCTGCGGCCCACAACATCAAAAAGCAAGCAACCACAACACAATTTATATGAATGTGGAGCACTCGGCAGAGCATCAGCATGCATACGAGAGTGCACCTGGTAGCTAAGGCCCTGCATGGCATGCAGCACCGCACTACTGGCGATGCATAGCACAGCAGCTGCCACAACATCATGTTGATGCTCAGGCACATCTATGCACGATGAATGGTTCAGCTCGCACATCTGAGGTATTGGCGTTGCCAGCTCAATGCTAATAATGCACACAGTCCTAGCAGCTGCTGAAATTCAGCTGCCATACAACCAAGACCACAACATCTACACCCTCTTGTTCTGGTACACCCTCGCGTAAGCCGGTCGTCTCAAACATCAGTGACTACTGCTGCGTATGACGCTGCTGCCTTTTCTGCCAGCACTAGCGGCCTAACACCACTGAGCCTACGATCACACATCAACAAAGCAATGCGCAACAGCGCATCATGCAGCATGGTACAGAGACCCAACGCATGCCTGGACTGCTAATATACCAGCACCACAACAAGTCCATGAGTACCTACACAGCTAGCCTGGCTCTGTGACTGCATGCCAGTACGCTACGCTACAAGCTGTTCAGGCTGCCAAATAGGTCGCTTGTGCCCAGTTGCCGTTGTACCCAGCAATGAAATAGCCGCTGTGTTGGCTAGCACAAAGGGCTACAGGATGCTTTGCTGGCGCTCTCAGCAGCTGTGCGTTGCGGCGTTAGCCACTGCAGCACACCCTTGATCCATGGTTCTCTTCAACATGCGATGCTGGTGCTATTTGAGAAGTCTGCCTGATGAGGCAGCAGCACAGCATCCCAGCTGAGATACGAAAAACGACTGCAGCTGCAACAGCAGAGCTCTAGATCCCTTCCTTGCTGTGTGCATGTTGGATGCGAGGTTTGGTCAGCAACAACAGGTGGTGTTGGGAGCTGCTGAGCCCAAGGCCATGGTCTAAACCTCAAAACACAAACCGACCTCTGTCTGATTGCTGTGCTGTCACAATTGAATTGCAACACGATGACAGAACGAAGCTTCCAGCACTCGTAATTGCAAACATCCCATGGTTGCTGTCCACCCAACATATAACACAAGCATGACAGAAACCTGACCCACACCCTGACGACTACGCAACTCTGACATCTGAAACCTCCGCAGCACAAAGCCACACCAACCAGCAACATGTGACTGGTATGTTGGCATGCAGGTGGCAGTGTCTGCCCACATATAGGCGCCATCTACAAACACCACCTTGACACGAAGAGTGTAGCAAACACAATTGCGACACTAGAAGCAATCAAACACATACAGACTCAAACGGCAAGAGTGCCAAAACATCCCTGGCATACCGGCTAGCAGTGCTGCTGACTGTACATATGGCTGCACACGCCGTGAACATGACGGTCAGAAGGTGCACAGCTGCACAGCAGCCTCATCCTCGCCCACAACACACAACAACGCAGCAAGCTATCAAGCCTGCTACAAACACGCCCACGCAACGTTGAAACTGCAAGTGAATAGCTACACAAACTGACATCCACAGTCCTGCTGTACTGTCTGAAACCAATCCTGCCTGGTACTTGCTGCACCTGCCTGACACGCGTAAAAACTCACCACAGCAACCCCACCCACTCACTGCTGCTGCTGCTGTTGCTGCTGCTGCTGTTGCTGCTGCTGCAGATTGTGCAGCGGGTTGTGCATCAGCACCGTCGGCTGCCTGAAGCTCCAGTGCGGATCCAACCCCACACCCAACTCCATATCCGCAGCAGCAGGTGACGCACCCACACCAGCAGCAGCAGCTGCAGCCATCACGTTAACCGGCCGGCTAGGCATACTGCCATCAGGCATGCGGCTGCCACCAACACCAGCAGCGACAAGCTCTGCTTCAATCTCATCCTCGGTGCTGGCACCACCGGGAAGTTCAACAGACATGGCTCGCACATGCACCATGCTGCCGCGCCTGCTGCGGCTGCTGCTCTGCAGCATACCCATAGCAGCAGCTGCTGCTGCCTCCTGCGAGCTAGCACCAGCGCCAGCAGTGCTGGCAGCACCAAAGTTGTCGCTCATCGCTGCATGCATCGGGCCGCTGTACAGCACTCCATGCGGCTGCTGCAGCTGCTGCTGCTGCTGCAGCGCTGCGCCCAGCACTGCTGCTGGTGGTGCTGCAGGTGCAGGCGAGGCCTGTTCACCTAGCAGCTGCTCATCGCTGTACAGCGGATTCCAATCCCCAGGATGCTCATCATCCATTACTTCCTCCTCCTGCAACTGCAAATCATCGTCTTCATCCTGCTGCTGCTGCTGCTGCAGGGCTGGGGCCTGCAGCGACGGCTGCATCAGAGCAGCTTGCGGCTGCGACTGTACATGCGTCAAGCTACCGCCAACGCCCAGCAACGACCGCTGCTGCTGCTGCTCGTCGATTGGTGCGAGCTCCAACGGGCTTGATGCTATCAAAGACGAACTAGCCAGGTGCTGGTGCTGCTGCTGCACAGCCATCTGCTGGTACTGCTGGGTAGTGTGCAGCGCTGCCGCGGAAGCATTTGCCGCACCAACTGCTGCACTTTGGTCACTGCCGTCCTGCTGCATGCTTGGTGTGGCACTTCCGCTAGGTCCTGCAGACTCTTCCATCATGAACATGACGTCATCTGCGCTGCTTACACGCATTGATGTTGTGCCGTGCTGCTGGCCCAGTGTACTGCTGCTGCTGTTGCGCATCCCACGAGGCTGCGGCAGCCCACCAAGCGAATCTTGCTGCACCAGATCGGCTGCAGCACCAGCAGCAGCAGCAGCAGCACCAGGGCTGTTCTGCAGTGCCCCAGAGCTCATGCCAGGGACAGGGCCTGAGTTGGCAGCAGCAGCAGCAGCCTTGGATGCAAGCGCTGCCGCCGCTGCTGCTGCTGCCGCCTGGTGCTGCCGCTGCTGCTCATAGTACTGCTGGATCTGCTGCCACTGCAGCATTGTGCCGCTGTCAGGGGCAGCAGATGAAACAGACTGGCCCAGCAGCCCGACAGGAGCTGCATCCTGCTGCCAGCTTGCCGACAAGTTCTGCTGCTGCTGCTGCTGCTGATACTGCGAGAAGAATGACAGCTGCTGCTGCTGCTGCTGCTGGGCGATCTGCTGCATGTGCAGGCCTGCTGCAGCTACTGCTGATGAAGCCAGGGGTGTAGCTGTAGCAGCGGCACCGGCAGGCGCCTGCTGCTCCATGGCAGTGCGCCAGCGCTGCTGCAGGCTGCCGCTGCAGGGTGCGCTCTGCAGCAGAGAAAGCAGCACAACCCGGCAATTCAGTAAACGCATATGGCATCGTGATTCATATTACTGCTGATCATGGTGCTGTCAGCTTACGTGGACACCCGTCTGCCCCACAAAGCCCTGGGCTGGGAAGCAAGATCAGGTTGCTCAGCCTACTTGCTAGGATGCTGCGTTTGAATGCCGTTTGAATGTGCATGTCTACGCGCGCTGGTCAGGCAGGTGGTACGGCGAACTGGCAGCGCCGTGCAAAGCAGAACAGTACTCACCGACATTGCCACGCTCACACCCTGCTGCTGCTGCTGTTGCTGCTGCTGCTGCCTGCGTGCAGCTGCAAGCACCGCCGCCATGTTGTTGATGTGTGCAGGGCTCACAGGCGACATCAGCGAGTTGTGGTTGAACGAATGCGCCAAACTCCCGCTCCCAAAGTTATCACCCGACGCTGCTGCTGCTGCTGCTGCAGCCGCGGCCGCTGCAGCTGCTTGCTGACTACCACCTGATAAACTGTTACTAACACTCTGCCGCATGCCAGATGAAGCGGCAGGAGGAGGCGGCCCCATACTGCCTGTGAGGCTGCCCCTGCGGGGTGCCACAGGGGGTGGGGCAGGGCTAGCCGCCATTACAGTGACCTGCGATGACATGTCCCCACTACCTCCTAACTGCTGCTGCTGCTGCTGCTGCCGGAGTAGCTGCTGTTGAGCAGAGAGTGGTGTGCGGCCGGATGGCAGCAGCGGACGCGCCGGGCTGAAGCTGCTGCTGAGTTGCTGCTGCTGCTGGTGGTGCTGCTGCAGGAGGTGCAGGCCTGCGGCAGACAGCAAGCCAGCCCGATGCGGCAAAAGCGGGGTGAAGCGAAAGCTGCAACAATGAGAGATTCAAACAGAACATAGCAACAGCTCGCGTACATGCCTGCATTCACCAAAGCATGCCAGAAATAAAACACAAATAGAGCACCTCATCTGCTGCTGCAATGTAACCGCTTGCTTGCTTGCTAACACAAACAGCATTGTACAGCACAGCACATGAACAAAGCAGCACCTACAGAGTCAAACACCTCACCTGCTGACGCGTTGAAGCTGCCGCTGCCGCCGCCCCTGTTGCTCACACTGCTGCCCAGCAGCGCAGCAGCAGTCTGCGCCTGGAAGCTGCTGCCCAGCTGCGGACTCAGCTGCTGTAGTGCTGCCATAGCAATCGCATGCGCACGCGCATGCACCTGCGCTGCTGCTGGCGAGTACTGCAGCAGATTGCTGGTTGAGCCAGGAACAAAGCTGCCTGCACCTCCAGTGAAGCTACCAGGCCCTAGGAAGCCACTCGGAGGTGTCGCTTGCAACATGCCTGCTGCCGCTGCTGCAGCAGCATACTGCTGCTGATGACTGCCAAACTGCTGCTGCTGCTGCTGCTGTGCGTAGCTGCGTGAAGCCATCGCCACCGGCACCGCGCGGCCTTGCTGCTGCTGCTGTCCAATGCCTGGGAAGCTTCCGGCAGCAACCCCAGCAGCACCAAACGACCCCGCTAGCTGCTCCTGAGAGGCAGCTGCTGCCACAGCTGCCGCAAACTGCTGCTGCTGCTGCTCTGCCGCACCCTGCTGCTGCTGCTGCGAGCTGTGGTGCCTATGGTGGTGGTGGTGATGGTGGTGGTGAATGCCCTGTGGTGGACTATCTGCTGCCGGCTGATACGGCCCTGTGAACGCCTCCCCAGTGATGAACGGGTGCTTGATGGCCTGGCGCGGCGTCCAGCGCGTTTTAGGGTCTAGATCCAAAACCCCGATCAGCAGATCTAGCAGGGCTTCGCGCTGCTGACGCTCGTGCTCCTCCTCGGTTTCGGAGGCGCCTTGTTTGAAGGGGTAGTGCCCGATGATGTCAGCTAGGCGCGTGTGGCTGAAGTAGCGCTTGCCAGCAGGGGCCTAGCAACAACAGCAGCAGCAACAGCAGCAGCAACAGCAGCACCACGAATCAGTGCAGTGATGTGAGCCGGGCAAGTATGTTCGAACGAACGCTCGCCAGCAGGGGCCTGGTGGGTCAGGAAGCAGAAGCAGCAGCAACAGCAGCAGCAGCAGCAGCAAGAGGCACTTGAACTTTCAGCAGTATGCGCGGCGTAGATGCCAGATAACCACGCCTTGACAGTAGCAGGCCATCAGCGGTAGCAAAGTGCAGCACTTGACTTCCATACACACATGCCGTCACTCATGTACGCCGGTAGCGCTCATCCCCCCCCGAACAGCTTGTAATCCTAACAGATAGAGTATAAGCTAACCAGTAGTAATGCTACGGATGTTTTTGCAGCTCACCTGCGTCTTGTTTGCTGCCTCAAACTCTTCCTTGGTGTACAGCCTGTAGCCGCCCACCCCCTCGCCAAATGCTGCTGCTGCCGCACTGCTGCTGCTGCTGCCGCCGGCAGTGCCGGGCACCTGTGTGAAGAATGTGTTGGTGCGCTTTGCTGCTGCCATCATCCAGGGGGGTGGCGGCCCCAACGTCTCAATGATGCGGCTCAACAGGTCATGCTCGCTGGCACCTGCAGCACGTTTATTGCAGCACGGTGAGGCAGAGCATACAACAAGGATTGAAGAGACAGGCCCAGTGCGTAGCGTCTGTATGATGCGGCTCAACAAGTCGTGCTGACTGGCACCTGCAGCATGAAGAAGATAAGAAGAAGAGGGGTCACAGGGTGTGTTGAAGCGGCTACGCCGCAACGGACACCAGCTAGCAAAAGGAACTGCAGCTAGCTGCAGCATGATGAGGCAGAGCACGCAGCAAGAGATTATGAGGCAAGCAGTGACAAGGCCCAGCGCGTAGTCTCAATGATGCGGCTCAGCAAGTCGTGCTGGCTGGGGCTTGCACTACCAAATGGTGGCAGAAAAAATGTCACACAAACAGCGGCAGCCGCAGGAACAGCTCCGCCACCACACACCCAAGCAGCCACAACTGCGTACATACAAAAACCTTGTATCCAGTGCTTCAAACCCACAGCACGCACCTAGGAACAGCGGCAGCCGCAGGAACAGCTCTGCCGCCACACCCAAGCGGCCACAACTATATGTGCACAAGAATTGTGGCATTGAAGAAACCTTTACCCAAATCAAGCACGCACCTGGGAACAGCGGCAGCCCGAGAAAAAGCTCTGCCGCCACACACCCAAAGCTCCACATGTCGATTGACGCGTTGTAGCTGAGCCCCAGCAGCACCTCAGGGCTCCTGTAGAACCTGCTCTGGATGTAGCTGTACACGGTGCGCGTTTCGAAGCACGCGGAGCCAAAGTCGATGAGCTTGAGCTGGCCCAGTGCACCTCCTGAGGCTGCTGGGGGCGCCAGCAGGATGTTTTCGGGCTTGAGGTCGCAGTGGATGATGGAGGCGTCACGCAGCACGATCAGCGCGTCCAAGATCTGCAGTACAACAGGCAGCACAGCGCAAGATTAGTGGAGATAAGTGCGAGTGTGGTTGGTTTCAAGTCGCAGTGGATGATGGACGCGTCGCGCAGCACGATCAGCGCGTCCAGGATCTGCAGTGCGACAACACAGAAGGCGGCACAGCGCCGACATGTGTGGGTTATACCACTGCAGAACACAGTCGAGTGTGGCGGTGCGAGATTTATTGCACTGTAGAGAGGTGGCGGCCACCCGAGCGTAGCGAGGGTTGGCAGCCAACTCGAGCGCCTTAGCCTGCTGCCAGGGTGGCAGTGGTCATCCTGGCCATCCTGGCCACCCTGGCAGCAGTGTCTACAGAAATACGCTCTGTAGTGGTATATGGTTAGGCTAGTGGTGGTTTGACGTCACACAGCATGTTCAGCGCATCCAGGGAGAGCGGTGGTGCGGCTGTCGACTTGGCTGTCGGTTGCAGCAGCTCATAACAAATGCCTGCGCACCCCACCTGCTGCAGGAAGAGCTTCAGCAGGCCCAGGCTGAGCCCCCTGAAGCTACAGTAAACTAAATCTACTGCAGCAAGCACAATGTAAGCATATTTCAAGCCAAAATCACCTGCTGCAGGAAGAGCCTGAGCAGGCCCAGGCTGAGCCCCCTGAAGCCGTTGCGCTTGAGCAGCTCAAACAGGTTGATGCCCAGCTGCTCAAAGGCCAGGCACAGGTGGCGCCTGTGCAGGAAGGCGTCGTGCAGCCGCACAATGTGGTGGCAGTCCCCGGGGTCGCAGCGCCCGTTGAGCAGCTGCAGGATGCCCACTTCGACACGCGCCTGGTGGTAGTAGGCTGGCTGGTTCTTGATCACCTGCAGGGGTGTGCGGCAGACCATGTTGTGAAAGGGTGTGGTACATCCAAGCCAGATTGAACGCTGTGGAATTAAATATGCAGTTAAAGCTGCTTGTCCGCAATGGTAGAACACTGCCAGCCCTGTGTGAACCCATCCCCCCCCTGCCGTACACAGGACACGAGCTAAGCGGCAGCCTGCAGCAGATGACTGCGATGCACTGGCCCAACCGCCAATGTCATTGGCCTGATTGCTAGTGCCATAAACTCCCTCACTCCTGCCGTGTGCTGCCGCTACTGCTTTGCTGCCTAATGCGGTGCAGCACATTTCGGCCACTACTGATTACAAGATTGTCATCGCCGCCCTACTGCTCTCGCTGCAGTGTAACTGGTCATAACACATGTATAACATATGTTATAACATACGCCACCCCCTCACCTTGACGGCCACTGGCCTGCCTGCTGCCTCGCTGTACGCTGACACAACCTGCCCAAACGTGCCGCTGCCCAGCATGTCCAGCACTACGTAGCGCTGGCCAGCAGCGTTCACCAGCACATCCTGCAGGACAGCCAACACGCAAATAGCAGCAGCAGCAACAGCAAGTTGACATTGGTGTCTTGTAGATGGGCTTCTTCATGCACCGAGTTCCCCACACAACTACAACTGGTGCATTACTTTCACCCTTGCTGATGCAGGCGTGTTGCTATGCTTTCCTCCCTGTGCACGTACATCTGCGCATCTACAGCTTGCTGCAGCTGTCACTTGTGTCAGTATGTTTGCCCCGCTCACCTGAGTGCACAGCACCAAATCACTTGCTTCATTGTCCCACCCATCGTTCTTCACTGCTGCGCCAGGCTGCGTCAGCACTCTGCGTGGCAGCGGCTGCGGCACGCCACCCCCAGGCCCCGCAGGCGTGCACTTCTTGTACGTCGCCACCAACTGCACAGTCATGCGCACTGTCAAGTTGCTACTGGGTGGGCCGTTTGCATTTAACCTGCAGCTGCTGCTGCTGGTGGTATTGGCGGGTGCAGCTGCAGCAGCTGTACTGCTGCTATTGGGCGGTGCTTGTGTTCCTGCAGCTTCAAACGTGTGCACACTGCTGTCACCAATGCTAGCCGCAAGCTGCTGCTGCTGCTGGTCGTAGATGCCCGCAGGCTGGCTTGATGCATTGCCAAGCAACGAGCTGTTGCGTGCTGCTGCAACCATGATGTGCGCGCCAGCTTTGCTGGGTGTGCCGACTTTGAAGACTAACGGCTTGCTGGAGAATGCAGCATCCTGGCTGTGCTGCTGCTGCTCCAAGCTCTGGCGTCGCAGCATTTGTTGCTGCTGCTCCAAGCTCTGGCGCCGCTGCATCTGCTGCTGCTGCTGGAGCAGGAGGCCCTGTCGTAAAGCAGAGACGGCTACTTGCTGCTGCTGGTGATGCTGCTGCTGCAGCTGACCTAGCTGCTGCTGCTGCTGGGTGGGGGCACCGCCCCCACTGAACCAACTGCCATCATTGGATAACCGCTGCTGTTGCGCACTGGCTGCGCCAGCTGCTGCAGCTGCGGCTGCCTTAGCCAGCTGCACGGCCTGCTGCTGCTGCAGCTGCTGCTGCATTTGCTGGTTCACAGCAGCAAGAGCTTGCTGCCCAACACTGCCATGCAGCTGTGCCATTTGTGCGCCGAGGACAGCCTGCATATGGCTGACCTGCTGCTGCTGCTGCTGGTACTGCTGCGGTATGGCCTGTGCAAACTCAAACTGCTGCTGATGATGATGTTCTAGCTGGCCTTGTAGTAGTGCTGCCTGCTGCTGCTGGCTGTCCATACGATCTGGCGCTGCACTGCTGTTTGAATTGGGCTGGCTAAACATGCCATTCTGCATAGAGGCCTGGCCCCAGCCATTGCTGCCGGTCCCCATAGCTCCTGCACTGAAGCGTTTCTCTAGCTGTTGCAAAGCACTGTCTAGAAATAAGCCACTGCCATCCACAGCGGGGACACCCTCTGCTGCTTGATGTCCATTGCTTGCACCCCTCAGCATCATGACTGATTGCATGACAGCACTGCCATCTCCCATGCAGAGTGGCCAGTGCTGTCAAAAAAAAAGCAGCCCTCGCTGGCCTTAGAAAAGCCAGCAGAACGAGCACCAAGGCTTGCGGGGCTATGTGCAGTGTCAGACAAGCGGGTGTCACTCTGCAACGCTGCTCCTGCCCTTACTTGGACCGTTACAACCACTAAGCTGCAGAAACACACTCAAAAGTCCACCGATCAGCGCTGGCAAGCCTGCAGGACATCATGCACAGCACTCAGCTCTCAGCGAGCGGGTTGCAAAAGGGTGTTCACGCAGCTAGTCACAGCGTGCTTGCAATGCAGGAGGCGAATGCATAGCAATGAAGGATTGATAAGGCTCACCGATAAGCTAAAGGTGCTTTCTCTGCAGGACGAGCACTGCCCTGAGACACACCACTGGCCTGATCGCCACTGCGCTGTGCATGCGCATAGTTGATGAAGAATATACCTTAAGTTTGTTCGAAGTTCCGCTCTAACTCCTGGTGCATGCAAATCGATGCAGGTGCTCGTGGATTGAAACTGCACGATCCCGTGCTGGAAAGAAACTCAGAACAGTCCTTGACAATGATCAAACAACCATGCAGAGAAAGGCGGTCCTCCAAGACGAGGAGGTTACCATGGGGAGGGTGTAACTAATACCTCCTATTGCAGAGTAAAGAGCTCCAGACAGACGCCAGCGGCCTCAAAAAATGCCCTCATGCGTCCATACGTCATGTCGCGCATGCACCAAGTGCGGCAGCACGTCAGGCTCGGGCTGATTACCACCCCACATGCGTGCCACAAGCCACCCCCTGTGACCACAGCTGTGCCATACATGTATCTACTACTACCAACCACCCAGCACGCCTTGCCAGGACAGGCAACACACACCATCAGTATCTGTATCTACATGCGGCCTCCGCTCCAACCGCCTTTGACAGCAGAACCTTGCCGCACCTCTGCCAGCACTCCCTCAGCATCATACTGCCGCTCTACAAACAAGCAGCTGCCGCCATCTACCAGCCAGTGCAACCCAACTTGCAACCCCCGCGCTGCGCTACCGCTGACCCCGTTGCCGTTGCTGCTGCTGGCTGCTGCTGCACCGGGCGTGCCAGCTGGCGGCCACTGTACCATGCGAATTGTAACGACAGCTCCGCCAGGAAGCCAGAACGATCCACCAGACCCATCATCATCCAAGTCTTCTGCTGCTGCTTCTGCTGCGGACCCTGCAGTTGCGGCTGCAGCATCAGCTGCACCCAAACCTGCTCCATTGCTGCTGCTGCCGTTGCTGCTGGTGATGCTGCTGCCTAGTGCTGCACTGCTGGTCAGGCCTGGCACGTGCCACTGCTGCCGCTCCTCCCTGCTGCTGTACACAAGCACCTCCTCGTCCTGCAAGCAGCAGTGCATGACAGCGCATGACAATGCATGACATCACATATCATTCATAAGCTGCTGCAGATGCACATACTACAGCCGCTGACGATTGATGCAACACCATTTTGTGGTGGAAAATTAGCCTGAAAGCAGGCGAGGCTCCGGCTTCCTGCCGACCTCATAATGCAGCCCAAAGCTGTCTCGCTGCAGCATGCATGCACAGCACGTGATGCCTAACATTACGCGACAGCTCTTACCTGCAACGTGTCGGGGTTCTCCTCCACGATGGGGTTGGCAGCCACCAGGAACACGTTCCAGCTGCCAGCCAGCTGCTGCGGCTGCGGCCGCTGCAAGTCCGTCACAGGCACATCAAACTTGTGCGACGGCAGCAGCTGCAGCACATAGCCAGCAGTCAGGCCGGTACTGCTGCTGCTGGGTGCGGCTGCATCTGCTGCTGCTGCTGCTAGCTGCTGCTGTTTGCTCTTGCGTGTGAGGCCGCTGGTGCTCTCTGCTGTGCCGTACCAGTACTCCTTGTACAGCAGCAGGCGCGCTACCTGCAGGCAGCACATTCATATCACACTTGAATTGGAAACAACATTCACCAATATATCGCTGCCTACAAACCACAAGCAGGATGCAAAACTGGCTTTGCAGAATTCTTAGACTCTAGTGCCACCGCACACATATTGCGAACACATCGTGGTAGTCTCAAATCAGTTGTTTGAAGTATCAGCAGATCGCACCTCCACATCCAGCTCTGCCTCCCCTGGCAGCTGCCGCAGCTTGAGCGTGGCCACCAGCCGCAGCCGCACGTCACCGCCAGCCACCAGCGCCTGCTCCACCACTGCAGTGGCAAACGGCGCGTTGGCCAGCGCCTCAGGGTCCTCTGCTGCTAGGTCTTCAAGCTCTGGGCCATCTGTAAGTGTTGAGATCAGGAGCAAAATGGAGAGGCTCAGTGCGCAAGAGGCTTGGTGTATGCATGTTACAGCAGGTTGGCAAGGGCCTCGGCGTTTTCTGCTGACAACTCCTCAAGGCCTGCCTCAAGCTCTGGGCCGTCTGTTTGTGCAGGCATGGCGCATTGATGTTAGAACATAGAAGTTGCAAAAATATTTGCCAAGCAAGGCGTTACAACAAGTGGCAAAATGGGCGCTTGCCGTACACCTGGTGTGGCTGTCAATGGCATGCATGCAACCTGCACACTGCTGCAGCTGTTGAACAGGCAGCATACACCACCTGTCCTTTGCTGGGCGTACAGGCACCTCGTGAGCTCCAGATGCATCTGCTGCACCCCACAGGTAGCTTCAACTGCAACGTTTCTGTGCCTGACCATTCGCTACTCACCCAGCTGCTCAGGACCAACCGAGTAGGAGCCCCCATTGAACACAACAGAGCCATCCCTGTTGTATGCAAAGCCCTCTGCATCGTCATCTGCTGCTGCTGCAGCCTCCTCAGCTGCAGCAGCAGCATCCTTGCCACCTGCTGCTGCTGCTGCTGCTGCCCCGGCTCCAGCCGCCGCCTCTGCCGCACGTGCTGCTGCACGCTCTGCTGCTGCCGCTGCTGCTGCTCGGCTGGCCGATGTGCCGCCAATCAAACTGCCGATGGATGCAGACCGCAGCGTAGTACGCACCAACATGTCTGCATCCTCATCGACATCATCATCATCTGCTGCTGCTGCTGCTGCTGCTGCTGATACTTGCTGCCGCTGCTCGCTGGCCCTGCTGTATGCATTCAACAGGTAGGCACCCGACTCATCTGCCCATACTGGCTCAGGGTCACCTGCAAACATATCATGCCAAGAACACGAATTCAGATTCTATGTGCGTGGCATGCACGCCTGTAAAGCCCTGCCAATCTGTCACGCTTTGTTCTTCCCCTGTCTGTGATCACAATGCTGTGACTTATTACGCATGCAAGTTCCCTGGTTCCCCAAGGGGTTGCATGCTGCACACTGCATCAGCCACTACTGCATTCTGCTGCACAGTAGTGGTGCCCTGCCCACAACTCCACTGCAGTGCTGTTGTTGTTACTTATTGCTGCTACGTGGCACACCTCCCCAGTGCTGCTGCTGCTGCTGCTTTTTCAAACTGCATGAGCCACTACTGCGTGCACTCTGCTGCACAGTGGTAGTGGCCTGCCTATGACTGCACTGCAGTGCTGTTATTGCTGCTGTTATCGCGCACCTCCCCACGGCGTGTATGCCGCGTACTGCCCCAGCCACTCGCCCTCGCAGTGGCCTGTGAAGGTTCCCCACAGCGGCGCAGGCACCATCTCCCAGCCAGACAGCTCGTCCTGCGATGCAAGTGTTTCAGTAAGCCACATGTTTTGGTACAAATCTTAGTGCAATAGGAGGCGTGCGGGCAATGAACGTTAGCCACGTGTTTCAGCACAGTCTCAGCGTGAGGGGCTGCTGGTTCTGAGAATGGCGTGCTAGAGCTGAGCTAAACAGCGACGCAGACACCACCTCTCCAGCCAGACAGCTCATCCTGCGATGCGAGCCACGTGTTTTTGCATGTAACAGAGCACAACCAACAGAGAACAATTCCGGTGTAAGGAGCCGTTTGCGACTGCTTCTGAGCGTCAAAGGTGAAATCTCAAGTGCTGTTTGTGACTATTGAGGACGAGTTGACAACTGCTAGGGAAGACCATCACCACTGTGACCTATTCGTTATGTAGCAAGTCAAATTTGGCGATCGCTGCTGAATACTGTGGAAACACCTAGACACAGGCACCCAGCCACCCACCAGCAGCTGAGGTGTGAGAGGGGCGGTCAGCTTGTACACTGGCGCCTTCTGCTGCTGCTGCTTCTTGGGCGCAAACCCTGTGCCGCTCGGCACTGACTTGCTGCTCTTGGGTTTGCTGCCTTTCGAGCTGCTGCTGCCCTTGCTGCTGTTGCTGCTGCCTTTGCTGCTGCAGCTGCTGCCTTTGCTGCTGCTCTTACTGCTGCCTTTGCTGCTGCTTTTACTGCTGCTTTTGCTGCTGCCCTTGCTTGAACCTGGGCCGGTCGACCAGGGGCTGCCACCCTTGGCAGCATGCACTGCCAAAAACGTTGCAATACACGAACAAAAGAAGCCATGAAACATAAAATCACGCATGTGTGGTATAACTACTATCAACAAGTGTTCTGGGGGAGTGCACAGCCTGCTGCTGGCAGTCACGGCGAACGACAGCAGTGTTGTTCAGTTTCCGACATGCATAGCAGTGCAGTTGGCCGATAGCTAGCAGTCATGCACGGTGTGATGAGCCTCACCTGTTAGGCGCCTTGCAGCAGTATGACAGCATGGAGGAGACAGATGGTGCCTGCATCCAGCTACTGCTGGCCTGCCCACCGCTGGCCCTAGCACCTGCTGCATACTACAGCCGCTGCCAGGCTATGTCTGGCCGCAGAAACAACTGCAACCAGATTTCAGCGACTACTTCACCGCTTACGACGCAATGCGTGGCTTGAAATCGGTGGTGGGCGGTGCGGTAGGCTGCTAGGGTTCCTTATCAGGACGCCTGGAAATGCGCGTTGGACTATCAGAAAGTATTAGATCAGAAACAACAGATGAGGCGGGTAAAATCAGCTGAGCGCGGCCGTGCTAGACACATGTGGTGGTTGAAGCTTAGTCATGCCCACAGGGGCCAGGTGTTATCGACGACATAACGTGACCGCTGTGCAGTACGTAGCACGCCGCGGTGAACTGCATGAACCAAAATAATATGTTATTGAGCGTTTGCAATGAGCCCGTAGCTCTGTTCAGTGCCAACACCAAGTACAACAAGGTGTTGCACCCAACTGCATCACCTGTCAGGCCTGTTGCATAAAGCTGGGCAGATGCCAGGTGAAGTCAACGTATCATTCCGTGGACAACTCTATCGTCTAGCAGTGGATCCCGCCACAGCAACGCTGGGACAACTGTGCAGTGCAGTGCAAGAGGCCATCCCTGGACTAGCGCCTCATACGCTGAAGCTGCTGCTAAGCAAACCGCGCAGTCAAACTCTGCAGCTGGATAGGGATCACGATGGGATGCTGAGCAGTTTAGGTGAGTTCCTTTGTGGGTCAGCAACTGCAAGCAGGAGTTGCAATTGCCTTGCATGCACACGATGCTGCGTGCGCTACCATTATGTAATGCATGTGTGCATGCAGCACGACACATGGCGTAGTATGCTGCATGGCGCAACGTGTATTCTGTTGCCTAGCATTAATCATTGATTGAATGCAGAGGTGTCATTCGCTGCTTGAGCTTGTTGCTGCCGCCATCCCAAGTGCGCACATGCTGCAAGCATATATGTTTCACAAGGGTATGCGCTGATCACCCTGCCACTCTGCAATGTTTCATTTGTAGGTGTGCAGCCAGGAATCAGGTTGATGCTACTGGGCAGTTTCAGTGCTGAGCTGGCAGCGCTGCAGGCCAGCAAGGCAGCAGAGGCCGCGCTGCGCCTGCCTGGCTTTGACTATGAGGCAGCACGCGCAGCACAGCGCAGGCGGGGGACTGGCGGGGCAGGCGCAGCAGCAGCTGCAGCAGCAGCAGCAGCAGCAGGTAGGCGGGGCTCTGGGGTTGGTGTATGATCAGTGAGGATGATTAAGCGAGTGGCATGACAGTTTTTAGCACAGCACAATGCTTCACAGGGGTGGTGAGTAGTACACCAGAACGCTATACTGTACCATAGTACTCACAACCCCTGGTTTTCTAGGCGTTCTGCAAACAGCAGACTGTACCCACCAGAAGCATTTGTTTTGATGTGCTGTGCTGTACACTTATGCCGGCGCTGCACTGTACTGCTTCAGTGCCTGCTCAATTGTATGGCCCTCACAATCAAGTCTCTCAACTGGCCTGCCGCCTGGTCTTCGTGCTGCATTGTGTCACATGTAATCAGGTCGCTTTGCGTCATTCCAAGTGCTCCCATTCCCTCCAGGCGCCCCAGCTTCCGCACCAACCCCCGCAGCAGCCCTCACACTGTTACACCGCCTAGCCGCCGACCCCGCTATAACACATGTTATGACGTCACATGGCTGGAGCGTCAGCCTGCTGTCAGAGATGCCGCCAGAGGGCCGTGTAGGTGTCAGTGCGGTGTGTATCCTGGGGTACAACAAAAACCGCGGGCAGGAGATCAGCTTGCGGCTGCGCACGGATGACTACCGAGGGTTCAGGAAGTACCTGCGGATTAGGGAGACGCTGGTACATGAGCTGGCTCACATGTGAGTAAACGTTTGGCAAGCACATGCCCATGTAGGCTTGCAACATGATCCTTGCGTAGCGCTGTCAGAGTTTAAAACCCTTGGCCGGGTTGGTACTTAACCCCAACTTCACTCAAGGCTTGGGTACCTGTTGACCGCATGCTGCTTTGCACTGTGGGAGTGGGGGCTTGGTCTGATATGCTTGCATACATTCCGTTCCACAATCAGGGCTTGGCTCATGTTACAGTCCTGGCTGCCTTGTGTTGCACCAAGACGCATGCACACCATGTGTACATCACCAAACAGCCAAATGACACCTGCAGATGTGACGCTATGCCTGCTGTCCCTGCAGGGTACATTCAGAGCACGATGTGCACTTCAAGGCCCTCAACAGCCAGCTGCTGCGGGAGGTGGCAAACCACGAAGCCTCTGCAGCAGGCGGCAGGACACTCGCAGCTGGGGGTGTGTTTGACAGCGATTGGCTCGGAGATGAGGAGCTTGATGGCCAGACGGCAGGGGTTAGCAAAGGCAGGGTGTTGGCTAATGGTGCGCCAGTTGGTGGTGGTGGCTTGCAGGGTGTGCTTGCTGCTCGTGAGTCTGCTGCTGTTGCTGCTTTGGCACGGTGGGAGCTCAACCAGCAGCAGCAGCAGCAGCAGAGTGGCCAGGGGACGCAAGCAGGTGCAGCAGCAGCTGCTGCTGCTGTGCAGGACAATAGCACTGTGATACTGCAGCAGGAGGGTCTGGGTGCAGATGCTGCGATGGATGCTGCTGCAGCAGCAGATGCTGACATCGCAGCTGCTGAACCGCCACCACCAGCAGCTGCTGCAGCAGCAGCAGATGCAGACAGGACAGGGGGAGTAGCAGCATCGCTTGGAAATCACAACATGGAGCTGGATGCAGCAGCAGCTGCATTGGCGGCAGCAGCAGCGGCAGCAGATGATGAGGAGGAGGATGAGGAGGATGAGGGTGTCACAGAAGACCCAGCAACAGCAGCAGCAGAGGAGCAGATGCGGCGGCTGGGCAGCTTCCAGCCAGAAGAGGACGAGGCTGCCTTTGAAGCAGAACAGCAGCAGCAGCAGCTTGAGCAGCAGCAACAGGCTCAGCAGGTACAGCAAGCACAGTATGTTGAACAACAGCAGCAGCAGCAGCAGCAGACCGGCCCTTGTTCATCAGAGCAGAAAGCATTTGACGAGATGCAGCAAGGTGTAGAGAAGCAGGACGTAGGCCAGCATGATGTTCAGCTGTCAATCCAGCAGCAGCTACCTCAGTCACCCCCAGCACCTGAGGAGCAGCAGCAGCAGCAGCTGCAGCAGGAGGCAGCCATGCGGAGCCCTGACAATCCTGCTGCTGCTGCTGCTGCTGAAGCAGCAGGTGCTGCTGGTGATGACGTGGTGCTTCAGAAGCTGCAGCAAGCACAGCTGCTGTTGCAGCAGCTGCAGCAGCAGGCTATCCAGGCTGGCACCAGCAGCATAGCAGCAGTGCAGGCGGTTGCAGGAGTCCTGAGTAGCCTGGCACAGCACCCAGATGAGCCAAAATTCAAGCGGCTGAGGTGCAGCAATGCTGCGTTTCAGAGGAAGCTAGGGTTTCCTGCAGCTGTGAAGCTGCTGGTGCTTGCAGGCTTTGCAGAGAAGCAGCTTGTGTGGCAGCAGGCTGGTTTGCCAGCTGAACAGTCGCAGGCAGCAGGTGCTGCTGGTGTGCCTGAGCCTGTGCTTGTGTATGCACGGCACGACCCTGGGCTGTTGTGGTTGGTGCTATCGGTGGTGAAGGATGTCGAGGGGAGCCTACTTGACGGCAGTTGACGGAGGATGTTGTGGCGGGGCAGTTGCTGGCAGCCTGGCCTTGGACCTAGCATCGATTCGCACGCGACGCAGTGTCTGTGGTTCCCTTGTGTTTTATTAGTGTACGTTTGAGGTCTTTCTGCTGGCTGTGTCTGCTTCTAGCTGACTCCAGCGCTTTTCGTGCGAGAGGGTTTCCCGGAAGGAGTTTTCACCTGTCCTTGGCTCCTGGGCCAATCCTTGGGACAGTGTTTTCAGCTGAACACGAAAGGCAAATTATGCTTGGCCGGTTATGGTACTACGCGCCAGAGTCACATGCTGATCATCACCACTGGTGACCTGGCGTGTAGATGCCAAGCAGGAAGCGACCATCTGCCCCGTGCAGTATGCTGTAGCTTTTTTATAACGTATCGAGATGTATTGGCTGGTGATCCACGCTGTGTTTGGCCTACTGCTGGCAGCACCAGATACTACTGCCAGCATCGTCCATACTCGGCCAGCAACAGGTCAACAAAATGCATTTAGTATTAAGGTACGTCGATTGACGTGCGGTGACCGCGATGTTCAAGTGCGTGTGGCAGAGCACCTCTTTGTGCTGGCAATGCTACTGCAGTGCTGCATGCCTTCAAGCTTGCTGCTACCTGTGACTGTGTCCATTCAGTTCCCTCTTGAGCTCTACTATAGCATCATTATTCAGCTTCGTGGTGCAAGAGGCTGATGCGATGTGCTTGTGTGGCTTGTGATGTCGCCTCCAGGCTTCAGGGAAGCATGCCAATCTGAAGCAAGGCCAGCTGGTAGATCTCAGCGGCGTGTATGCAGGTGAACAGCAGCAAGCAGCCCCACCTGCTGCCACACTAGATGTCCAAACTACACACTGCAACGTCGAATCTAGAACTTGCAGCTCAGCAAGCAGCAGCGGAGCCAGTGGTGATGTTGGAATGCTTGCAGGAGGAATTCAACTTGATGCAAGCATGCCCTCGCTTGGTGCAGCACACAGCTTGCTGCAGATTCAAGGGCACTTCCTGTGTAGTGATGCTGAGCTGGTGTAATGTAAACCATCTCATCACACTTTCAAACAAGGGACAGCATTCGGCGCATTGCCACTGGGTGAACATCTGCTGATGCAGGACTCACGTCGCATGCGGCTGCTGCCAATCGCAGCTCATCAACCTACATCAGATCCAAAACAACCTTGCACACTGTACACTGCGTTCAGAGCGGGGTAGGGTGTCTCTGCATGCTTTTGTGCTAGAGCGCTGCTGCTGCTGTTTCACGATGCATTCTGTCTTCTGTTACATCTTGTACATCTGTAGGCACCTGGACAAGGCTGCCTCACGTAGCAGGCAGCAGACATGCAGCAGCAGCAGCAGTAGGCGCTGGCAGCGGCATCAGCCGCTCCCACAGCAGCCACGGCCACCTGCACAGCAGCAGCATGCTTGCAGGTAGCAGTGGTGCTGGTGGTGGTGGTGGTCCTGCGCTGCTGATGCAGGGCAGTAGCGGCAGGCTGCTGCTGCAGCTTGAGGCTGGCTCCAGCAGCCAGGACGGACAGCAGATGGGAGGCATAGAGGTGAGGCGTGTGGGGCTTGCAGTCTGCCACGCTTGAATGTGAAGCTGGTGCTGCAGTAGCATGCTGAACACTCTAAAATGCGCAACGCCCACAACCACCACTGCCATCTGCAAGTGCATGCTTGCCCGCAAGTCAGTGCTGCGGATCTTGTGTATGGGAATACGGGTTAAACTGCATTGCTGGAGGCTGGCTCCAGCAGCAACGATGGACAGCAGATGGGATGCATAGAGGTGAGGCGCGTGTGGCTGGCATAGGTTGGCAAACTGTGTTTGCCGCATTCAAATGTGAAGCTGATGCTGCAGTAGCATGCAGGACACTGCTGTAGCCAGTTCAGTAATAACATTGCTTTCAAATGTTGCTGACGCGCCAAGCCATTGCTGTGCACCTGTCTGCCCCTGTTGTGCTACCCAGGGCGTGTTGCACTTGTCAGAAGGCCGCATCGTGCTTGGCCCAGGCCTGAAGCACCTCCAGCTGTCTGGTATCACACGGGCTAACCCTGCCGGCAGCCAAACCCTACATGCGGTGGTGGCGCCACCCTCCCCAGTGGTGCTGCCGTTTAGAAACGCAACAAATGCGGCCAGCAGCAGCAAGCAGCTGCGGGGAGCGGGCATTAGAGCAGCAGCGGGTAGCTGGAGCAAACACAAGCACAATGCACAGCAGCAGCAGCAGCAGAAGGTGGTTGTCATGCCACACACGTCTTGGTCAAGAGCAAAGCAAGCAGTGACAGGCGGTACGCAGCAGCAGCAGCACCAGCGGCCACAACCTAAACCTGGCAGCATCACTGACACCTCTGCATCACGCAGCAGCAGCAGCAGCACAGCTGCAAGAAGTGAGGCACATGCTGTCCGTCCGACCGCTAGTGCTGCTGCAGCAGCTGAGGGACATGCAGCTGCAAGGTTAAGCAGCGAGACAGCCACAGCCAAACTTGTTGCCTCAGGCACTGGTATCAGGTGCAACTTTAGGCTAGAGCTTGAGGTGAGGACAGCAGGCAGCGTTGACAGCAAAGCACGTGCTGCTGCTGCTGCTGAGGTAGTACCACACCGGCAGCAGCAGCAGCGATCGATGATAGAGGTGTCAGCATACGCAACTGCAGATGATCAGGCAGGTGATATGTTTGAGCAGCAGCAGCAGCCTGAGCTAGTGCTGATTGGCTGGCAGGAGGAACAGCCACAGCAGCAGCTGCAGCAGCTGCAGCAGCAGCAGGCTGAACAGCAAGCCCTGCTAGTGCAGCAGCAGGCTGAGCAGCACGTGCTGCTAGTACAGCAGCTTCAGCAGAGTGCTGCAGCTGCAGCGCTGACAGCAGCAGTAGCAGCTGCAGGTGATGACTCTGCCATAACTGGCTTGCAGATGGTTGCGGCTGGGCCACCCAGCATCATGGCTAGACCGTGTGCGGTAGATACCACGTCAGTGGATTATACGACTGATGAGGCATCACTCGACGCAGAGGCTGTTGTGATTGGCAGCGGCAGCAGCACTGCTGAGCAACCAGCACCAAACACAGAAGCAGACCTCCAGCAGCAGCAGCAGCAGGAGGAGGAGGAAGGCAGTGGTGATGCTGTTGCTGAGCAGCCGCACAATGCAGCACGAGCTCTGCTCAGCCGGGAATTCCCACACGTCAAAGAGGCCTTGAAGCCCAGCAGCAATGTGGCAGCCCACGTGCACGCTGCCTCTAATGCAGCAGCAGCCAGTGCTGCAGCAGCAGAGGCAGCAGCACCTTCAAGCATGATCATCCCACGTGGCAGCAGCAGCAGCAGCCAAGGAGGTGTAACCAAAACCAGGATCAGGAGCAAGAGCAGCAGCAGCAGCAAGCCTTCCAGCAGCCAGCCCAACCCCAGCAGCAGTGGTGCTGCAGCAGCAGCAGCAGCAGCATCTAGAGAGCAGCTGCAGCGCATCTTTGCTCAAGAAGCAGCATCACGCCTCCCGTTAGTCGACACCTGGATGCTCCCCTGCTCACACCCCTTACAGCAGCAGCAGCTGCGCTGCAGGCTGCAGCTGCAGCAGCAGCACCGGCGGCAGCAGAACCGCCTCATCTTGCAGGGGCTGCTCCTGAGCGACAACTGCAATGCAAGTTGGGCCCTGATGGCTGTTGCATTGCCTCCTGGGGGTCTGCAGCGGCACGCGATGTGTTATGCGGTGGTGGCGCTGCTGGTGTGTCTGCTGCAGGTGGTCATGCTGCGGCGGCAGGCACAGCGGGTGGCTTCCAGTTCAGCTGCTGCCCTGCGCGTGTCAGTGGTGGGGGTGTGGTGAGTGCAACATACAGCAGTAGCTGCATGTGAGGGAGGCCTGCAGCTCACGCAGCAGAAAATGTGTGGATGTAAACTTTGGAGCAGCTATTGGCTGCATTGTCCCTGCTGCAGCAGCAGGTGTTTCTTGCTGTGCCTGTGAGCTGTGTGGTTTTGCAGCCTCGATACTCTTGTATCACTTGCTTGCAAAAACTGTCCTGTGCACTGGCTCAGTCGCTTCTTCCTGCTGACGTTGATTTTCTGTTTCTGCGCCGCCGCCGCTGCTGCTGCTGCTGCAGTGCCGGCACCCAGCTGGATGCTTTCCTCAGCATTGCCCACCTCACAGCTGCACTCGCAGCACCAGACATCAGCCTGCCGCTGCTCGTGGTGGCAGCAGCGCAGTTTGCGCTGTTTGCAGGAGCCGACATGACCCTGCTGATGCACGTCTGGCGAGCACACAACCAGCACCAGCACCAGCACCAGCAGCTACGCACGCAGCAAACGCAGCGGCTAGGCCAGGCATTTGCCCAGCAGTTTGACCGCCAAAGTAACAATAACAGTAACATGATGGGTAGCCGAATGTCGCTGTTGAGCTTGCCGCTGCTTGCTGAGTCAGCTGCAGCAGCAGCAATGCAGCAGTGGCAGCTGCAAGCACAGCGTGTGAGGACATTCATCAGTGGCGATAGTGACAGTGACAGCAGCAGCAGCAGCAGCAGCAGGGGCAGAAGGGGTAGGTTTCAGTCAGCTGCGAACGCAGCGGTGGATGCTGCAGCTGCTGCTGTTGTGCAGCTGGCAACAGGGCGCAGCTTGCTGCTTCTGTATGTGCGCTTCTACCTTGTGCTGCTGCTAGGTGAGTGGTTGTCTTGAGTCGTCTTCTGATTGACACTGTATGTTATGTAGCAACTGTATGACGCCTGCTTGGAAGTTCAACTGCACCTCTGTTACTGCGCTGGTGCTGTTGTGCCTGTGGGGTCAAACACACTGCACATCAAGCTGCATCTGTTGCCATGCCTCTATCATATGCGTGGTTGCACCTGTACTCCCTTTTCAACCAACTGCTGTCCCTTCTGGCTGCTGCTCAATCACAACAACAGCACTACCCTTGTCTCCTATTTCTTCTTTCTGCTATTCACCACCCATCACCTGCATGCGTGTGTCCCTGCAGCCACTGCAGTATCCTGGGCACTGGCCTCCCAGGCACAGCTGCTGCTGCTGCTCGCCGCCTACTCCTTCTGGCTACCCCAGCTGCTGCACAACATCCAAACCACATCCAAACAGCCAATCCAACCATCCTACATTTTAGCATCAAGTGCAGCTCGCCTCCTGATGCCAGTGTACGTCTTCAGCTGTCCAGATAACATGCTCACGCTGCCAACACAGCCGTGGTTGGTGCGGGCACTGCTATTGTGGGTCGGTGCGCAAGTTGTGCTGCTGCTGCTGCAGCACTACACGCACCCACACGTGCTGCTGCCAGCTGCACTACAGCCGGAGCGTTATAATTACCATAGGCCAGAGATGCCTTGGCAGTTCAGGCACTTGGCAGCAAAAGCTAGTGGCTGCTGCAGCAGTGAGCAGGTGAATCAGCTTGCATTAGCATGCAGGCAACCTGCTGCTGCAGTAGCAGCAGCAAGTGGTTGCCAAGTAGCTGCAGGTGCTGTGGGGTCAGCAACAGCAGCAGCAGCAGCAGGACAGGGATGGTGTGGCAGTCAGCAGCAGATAGCTCACGCTTCTGCTGATTGCACGCTGCAGTGCAGAGCCTGTGGAGGCCTGAGTATGCAGCAAGCTGGCGGCTGCTGGCAGCAGCCACGATTGCAGCAGCAGCAGCAGCGGTATAGCTGTACACGTGTAACAGGCATCGGGCAGCTGCCACAGCAGCAGTGCAGCTGTAGTTGGGGGCTCAATAACGCAGCACCTCAGCAGCAGCAGCAGCAGTTGCTGTTACACAGCAGCGGCCAGTGCAGGAGCTGCAATGGCAGCGAATATCCAGGTGACAGGTTCACCAGCAGCAGCAGCAGCAGCACAAACAGCAGCAGTGATTGGCGCAGCAGCTACGCAGCAGGCGACGGCTTGCTGCATGATGTGGTAGAAGGATATGACGTCATAACGGGAGAGGGTGTGGTGGAGTGTGTTATTTGCATGGGGCCGGCGAGCCTCATGCCGTTAGAGGGTAGGGTTGTGACGCCTTGCGGTCACTTTTACCACAGGGAGTGTCTGCTGCAGTGGATGGATGTGCCATTGGGTGGCATGGGCTGCCCAACATGCCGCTGGGGGCCGCTGCCACCCCTGTAACAGCAGCAGCAGCACTATAGCAGGAAACTTGCAAGCCAGCAAAGACACGACCCGTGCATGCAAGGCACCACCCCTGTAGTGTGTGGGTTGCCGCTGCAGGCATGTGGTCGCTCCACATCGGGAGTGTCTGTAGGGTGCTACTGACATGTGCTGCTTGCAGTGAGTGGATGTTTGTAGGAGTCACGGTGCTGTTATTGGCAGCACTTGCTAGCAAACGTTTAGCAAGAGCATGCATGGGCATGGGCTGCACCCACAGCACATGGAAGTTGGAAGCGATGTTAGAGTCCAGGTGCCGCTGTTGCCCAACCAGGTGGTGAGACTGAATTTGGTGTCTGTTATCATATGATGCCTTCTGTGCCGCGCTCAGCTTTTTCAGTTGCTGGTCATACGTGCGTGGGTGCATGTACATTGGCTTTACATGTAGTGTGGTACCCACACAACCGCAACATGTAGTTGTCCTCAGCGCTGTGCAGTGCCTCCTCTGTCTGATGGGTTGCTTTGTGCGCCCAACACCACCCGACAGCTGGTGCATTGCATGCCTATCCCACTGTTGTAGCTCTAACTGTGTACATCAAGGGGGCGTCATGGCCTCAGGCTCGAGCTTACCCAGTTTTCAGCCAAACCTGCTAGTGGTGTATGCAGGTGACCTGCCTGTGCAGGACACAATGGCAAGTGTGCAGACATTTACAGGCAGCCACGGTGCTTGTCACACAACCTTCTCACAGCAGCACCTGTGTTTACTAAACGAGTGACTCAGAAGGCTGTAGGTGGAATGTACAGCTCCCATGACATTGTAGAGCATCCTGGCTGCTGTTATTTTCGCTGTGTCAACTGTTGACAGGTCTTGTGGCCTTTCACTGGGCGTCAACTGTACATCAGAGTGTTATATGCGTTAGCTATATATAGCTTCTGCGCTGTAGTCATAAGCGCGGCTGCCGTTGTAGTTTCATTGTGCAGGGTGTCCTTGGCTGCTGCCAGCACCTCTGCCCAAGCGGTCCCAAATCTGCATGGCTGCTGTGCTTGAAAGGTCACCTTAGTTAGCAGTTGTTGCGTGTTCGCCAGCTATAGTGCTGGCAGATGTCCGACTAAATGATGCAGTGGAGTCCTTTTGTGCTACTTGTGGGCTGCGTTGTCTGGCATCGCTGCGGTGGCATATGCACTGTCACAGACGGTCTGACGGTCAGGCGCTTGGGGGCGTTGTGCAGCATCTGCTCAACTCTTGTTGCTGGTGTTTCCCTGTTTCCTGAGGCAAACCGGTGCTGCGGCGGCTGCCAACACGACTCATTGTAATAGTCAGCCTGCATGCTAGTGCTCAAACACTAGCCTGCAGAGTCTTGGCACACAGCGTTTGTTGGATTAAAACCTGCTGGGCGTGGCCCGCTTGGGGTGGGTTCCAGGGCTGATAGAACTAGTACAGCTTGCCAAGTGTCAGCAGCAGGGTAGGACAGGGATGGCGGCTGGAACCCTAGCCTAGGGTGGCAGATGCTTGTAACAGGCTGTTCTGTCAGGTGCACCAATGCAGCTTTTGCCACGGTGTACCCGCTGCGTCAACTGCTGGGTTGACTACTTCACTCGTGCAAGGATTACCATCAAGCCGCCAAAGTTTCCATCGCCAAGTTGGCACCATGGCAAGCGACGCAGCATACGATTCCAGAAATCACATCGAAACCACTCGGTGAACATAATTCACTGCTGCGTTACGGGCGCCAAGATCATCTGATGTTTGCACACACTCTACCAGCCTGCGAACTTTGGCAAAGCTGAAGCTTAGAACAGAGGAGTCAATGGAGGGGCTTTCATGTCAGCCTCGCCACACGAACAGCTGGACATACCAGGTGAGCACATGCCGTAAGCACCTGGCATGAACCGTCACTCTCTGGTGGTACAGTTGGGCATGCAATACCACGCTGGTGTGCTGCACAAGGCGCGCTGCACACGTTCAACGCATACCTTGATCATTTATACTACATCCTTGTCTTCTACAGACAAAGAAAAATGGGACCAACAACACCTCAGCACCTTAAGCTTCCAACCCTAGGGCGTCATGCTCTGTTCAAGAGGTGGGCAGAATAAGGCAAATCAGCACGGTGCTGAAGCACAGGAGTCAGCTGAGCGCACGCACACAGGTGCTGTGCTTTGGTGTCACTGCCGTTGTACTACAACGTTGGCAACAGCAGCAAAGAAGAACCCGTGCCATGTCAAGTCACTGGGCCAGCACTAAAAAAGAAGCCTCCAGCTCAAACTGCCAGCGGGCTCTTTCAACCGAGCCCGTTTGATGACGTGTCATCACTACGCACTCCCATGATGGTATGCTGAAGTGTAACAAGCATTTGAAGCTGGAACATCAGCCAGCGCTACTAGACTTGACGGCCTGTCAAAGCAATTGGGTACTGTACAGGTGCAGTGCACATGGCTGCAAGGATGCTTGCGCCACATGCATGCGTCAGTGGCGGACGTCCACCTTACTCTGCTATATACAAGTCCGGTGTTGTATCATGCCACGTCACCAGCAGTACAGTAGCTGACATCTTATGAAAAAATCATGTTGATGATCAACTACCGACTGTGGGACGTACAACGCACAACACATAAAATGAATTAGGCTGCATGGAACATTCTTCTGTACAACACACCCCCAGATGCATCAGGCAATCTGATGTCTCTAGGATTCACCGCAAAACCAGAAAAGCAAAACATGGGGGTAAATGCAAAAGATGCCGACTAACCAATGCCACGCTGCAGGGATCCTAAATGTGTCCAGGTGTGCACGCTGCCCTGCTGAGTTTGTCAACCATACATAAAGGATCGAGCAGTCTGCAACATCCTGCTGCATCCTGCTAGAAGCTCATGACCTGGTAATAGCAGCACTTATGTCAGTGCCAAGAAAGGTGTGCTTCAAACCTGAAAAGGTGAAAAAAAAGTCCCAGCATGTAAAACCTCTCCTGCTGCCAGGCACCGCCCAAGCGGGTTGCCAAAGCTTGTCAACAGTACACACCGCTCACCGCAGCTGAAAGCTGACTGTCAACCACAGCACCACAGCGCTGTCACCACAGCGTGCGGCTGCGCGAAATGACACGCGTCTGTGTACGTCTGTAACATCGCCCTTCAGCCTGGAGTAGTTGCACTAGCAGCCACAAGCCAACCCCGACGACCTCAAAACAGTAACTGCAAGCTGCTAAAACAATACAATAGCTGCAAGCTGCCAAAACAAGCCCAGCACTGGCTGGAAATCTAGTCCCCGTCACCCCACACTGCTGCTGAAACAGGGTCCCTAGGTGCCACACTTGTGGCACAACATTCTGGCAGCATTGTCGTACCGCCACCCTGTCACATTGGTGTGACATCGACCATCATCAGCTGCATCATTAACCACAACAACGGGGGTGCTGCAGACATTGTGCATCGTCACTCACAGCTCCCAGGCGCCCTGCTGCAACAGTGTCACCATGCGCCGGCGATATGCGATCATTCTGTGACCTGGAAACAAGCCACCTAGCTGCTTCAAATCCAAACCCTCTCCGCTCCTAGGGTAGCTTTTGAGGGGCCTGTCCACAGGTTCAAACCCTGCGCCAGTGATCACGTACTGCTGGCCTAGCGGATGGCTAACAGGCAGCGCTGCTTTACCAACCAAATGCATAGCGGCAAGCGCCACAGGTGCTGTTAGTGCTGCGGGTAGCATACTGAACAGTGACAGCTGGGGTCCCAGGAGCTGGGGGGCTGCCAGTGCTGCACTGCAGCGTACGCTAGCTGCTAGGGCTCCGGTTACAAACGCTGTCATGCCAGCCTTGGCAAGGGCAACCTTGGACCAACGCCTGCTGCTCCCGCTGCTGCTGCTTGGAATGCTCTGCTCCTGCGTGCTGCTGCTGCTGCTGCCGTCTTGCAGCTGGCCGCTGGCAGCCATCCAGTGGGTGGCAGCTGCAGATGCAGCTATCAGCGTTACCTCTAGGCCGTTTGTAAACCCAGCCAGGCTGTTAGTACTGCTGCTGCTGCTGTTGCTGTCTGACGCAGCTGATAGGCTTGTTAGGCTGTCGCTGCTTGCGCTAGCTGCCTCACTGGCATCGCTTAGGCTGCGATGCAGCTGCACCCTGCGGTGCATCCGCTGCCGCTGCACGGCCCCTCTTGCTGCTGCCAGCCAGCTGCTTAGCTCAGCGCTACCGCCACTAGGCGTTAGCGCATACGAGCTGGTATACCCTGCAGCTGCGTGCACATACACCTGCTGTGCTGCCTGTGCCTGCTGCTGCTGTACATACAAGTCAAAGTCCCACCCTGCAGTAACGGCACTCTGCATTGCTAGGGCCTGCTGCTGAGCGTTATATGACGTCAGATCTGCCAAGCTATCCCAGGAGCTACTACGGCTAGGCGAGCTTGCAACGCTGTCGCTGCTGTTAACCCTGTGCAAGCCAGCCATGGTGCGGCTGCTAGCTTCACTACTGCTGCTGCTGGTGGTTTGTCGGTCGAGCTTCGACTTGCTGCTGCTGCTGCTGCTGCTGGTGGTTGTTGAGCTGGACGCAGTTGGCGCCTTGAGCAGCAAGTTGACAAAGGGCACAACAGGGTCCTCTGCAGCGATGGCAGCAACAACAGCAGCAGCAGCAGCACGTGTAGCTTCAGCAAGTGTCCAATGCACACAGGAGGTTGAATGTGCCATGTGTGCAGCAGCAGGTGCAAGCTGGCGCTGGGATTTGCAAGCATACTGTGTTTATTCACAGCGCCAAGCTTGCAGCCGCCTACAGCCCTGCTCACCTGGCAAGATGATGTTGGTTATGAACTGGTCCCACCCAGCAGCTGCTACCTCCTGCAGCAAGTCTGCATTCGCCACTGCAGGCGTGGCAAAGCTGATGCAGCGGATGCGCGGGTCGGGCACAGCCTGCTGCTGCCCGAGAGCGAGGCCACGCAGCAGCCGCACTGTGGTGAGCGTGGCGACTGCGCCACCTAGGCTGTGCCCTGTCAGAACTAGGCGCTTGCCTGCTGCAGCTGCTGCAGCATGTAAGGCATCAATGGACATGGCTGCATGGTTGGCACGGCGTATGAAGCCGCCATGCGCGCGAGCACGTCTGTTGCTGCTGGTGCTGCTGCTGCTGCTGCTGTTGGTGTGGTGGTGGTGGTGGTGGTGGTGCTGCGATTGGTGCTGCTTGTGGTGCCACAGTGGTCCGTGGAAGAACGCCAGGTTGGCAAGCCAGTCTGTTGGGGTCCTGGTGCCCTGGAATGCTACGTAGATGGCAGCGTCAGACTCACCAACCAGGTATCTGCAGCAGCGTTTGAAAACATACTGGTCAGCAGCGAATGCAGAAGTAGGTTTTCGTGTATGCTATGGCCCTGCTGTTCACAGCAAAGGGTCGTATGCTGCACCTCACTGGGTCACCCAGCGCAAGTTGCAGCGCCGTAGTAGATGTTGTGTTCTGCAGGTGGTTTCCATGGTATGCTTGCTGCTGCTGCTGTTGGTGCTGCATCTGCGTACAGCGCTGGCTGCTTTCATGCACAAGTGCAGACGTCTAGCATGGACAAGACGCTAGCATGGCTTTCACAACTCACCTCTGGCCGCCTGTCTTGTGGTGCCTGATGTTTGGGAGGCTAGCACCTAGCTGGCACTCTAGAGCCGTGACGTGAGCAGCAAAGCGTTCCTCCGTGTGGCACTCCGCGGCTCTGTACACCAGCTCGCTCAGAAGCGTGGCGTATCGAACGTCCTGAACCAGGACAAAGCAGGATCGGGCAAGCAGCAGCAGGAAAGGAAGGCAGAAGAACGGTGACCAACAAGCCGAATATCGTTCTTAATCATGTAGTTTGCATTGATTGAATGCCTACATCAGGATCAGAGCGAGCTTGGGGCGTGACAGAGTGCGGAACTCAGCAGCGTTCCTTTGACCGTCCACCAAGGTTATGTGCGTCCCACAGCTGGTTGCTGCATCACTCCTTTAAAAGTATATCTGCAACTTAAAAAAGCTGCCAGCGCACCTCTGCATGCATTGACATGGTTGACTCTTCCTGCACCAGGTCTTGCCTCTGCTGCTCTCTTTCTACTAGCATCAACGCTGAACGCGTTGTTCTGCCTGTAGGCGTGGAGTGTAAACGGTGCGAGTTGACCGTGCTCACAGCAGGTCTACCGGGCCTGCGTGATTTCAGCCGAGTGGTGTTGGTGGGAGCAGCAAAGGTAAGAGCTTGGCAAGAAGAACAAGTTCATGCAGTGTGTGACAGACTAGTAGTACTCGTGTTTATGGTGCCTAGGAATGCCGACCCAGACAAGGAACGCATGTCACGTTCCAAAGCTCACCCTTATGGCCGGATGCAACACGCTGACGTTGACATAGTCGATAACTCAATTGAGATTCGAAAAACTCAAGACAAAATACTCACCTTACGTGTGGTGCTGCCATACCAAGGGGATGCAGGCGTCCCATAGCTGCTAGGCCAGACTGGCTCTGCGCTTGGATGGTTACAGGCCTCGCCATGTGGTGGGCAGTCCTGTTCTGATACTAAGTAGAATAATCGTAGCTATGCATGATTTGCTGGTAGTGCAGGTCAACTTTCTGGCGCGCTACGTGTTCTTTCAATGAAGGGCAAGTCCTTGTGGGAGACGCAATGAAATGAATCCAGGGCGTCTGTGTTGCAATGATTATGATGTTGTCTGCTGCTCAAGATGCTGCTAGCGAACGCAACAAGGTGTCTAGCAGGCAGTGTCAGCTGCAGTTGCGAGCACGCTTGGATTGAGCAGCAAACTAACACATCGTGTGCCTGTTGATAATAAACGTGCAGCATGAAAGCCTCTCAACGTTGCACAAGAACGATGCGTTGGCACTCGGGGAGAAACAACAATGTCTGCAAATTGCGCTGTGCTCGAGTGTGTGGGCTCTGGCATTGCTGAACAGGCTACGTACATCTTACTCGCAGCTTTTAATCTTGACACTATCATTGCGGCAGTGCTTCTAGTGCGGTGTCGGCCATTTGAGTCAGAACCTTAAACAAGTGTACTGCAGTGACAGCTGTCAAAGCTGCAGTGACAGCAATTTCGCATTGAATTTGCACTGGCCTAGGCCAAATCATTCGCCTGGCATCGCATCCGGCCGCTGTGGCACAGCTTACGGCAAGCCTGCACCAACCTTCAACAGGGCCCACCTGTAGCTTGCTCACTGCTGCTGGCAGCAAGCAGTGCAGCACTGGCCAGGCTGGCCTAGGCCTGTGCCTACACTGCCTCTGCTTGCACAGGCTGCAGCAGCTGCTGCATCATAAGTGTGATACTGCAGTGTATATCAAGTGTATATATATGTTACTCGCTACTGTGATAGTCATGAATATTTGTAGCAAATCAAACAGCAGCAAACAAACCATGCAGCACCATCGCCAACCTGTGGCGTTGGGCGCATGTACGCATGCTGCGTATACTCTCTATGGTAATCAAAACAAGCTAATAGCATAGATGGCCCTGCGGGACATTTCAGCCACCCCAGAGCAGGGGCACAGCATGCAACTACGTCCAAGGTAATTCAAAGCACACTACCAACTGTACAAACGCTGCGTCAAAACTCTTCTGAGCAAGATCTAACAACACTCAACTCTAACATGCGTTGCAGCAAAGTGCTGACGGGCAACTCAGCAAGCCCAGGCCACAAGCAGTGCATGATCAAAATCGCTCGTGGCGCTGGGTGCTGTGTGTGGCATGCTGCCACAGTTCCGAATGGCAGGGCGGGGCTACAGCAAAGGGATAGCAGAGCGGCACACACAGAGGTGCCAAAGAGCGGAGGTGCATTGCCACACAGCTGCATATGTGCTTGCACTGATACAGACAGCTGGGTGTCGGCAGAGTGCAGCCGTAAACAAAGCAGCAGCATGGCAGCACCATTGCAGCCGTTGCGGCAACACCTGTGCTCCTTCATTCAGGCGTTCCAGCCGCAGCAAGCCCCTAGCCCTTGCATGACACTCCAAACACAACAGCAACAAGCTAGCAGCTCAACCCAAGCAACCACAGCATCGCACGCACAGCAAATGCTCCTTGGTAACACGAACGTGTGTGCCAAGCCTGCAGGACCAATGTAGAGCATTTAGTGTCACTATGCTGATAGAGCTCCAGCAGCTGTGTGTGCTGCTTGGATCAAGCGTCAACAACAGAAAGCTGTCAGACAAGCAGACAACAAACGCTGGCATGCTTTGCTCTGGGTGGTGAGCAGCCACACTATTCGTTCAACACGTTTTACCTGCAAATTAGGTGGCTGTTAGGTGTGGTGCTACTGGCTGGTTGGCAACCGTACAGTGGACGCGTCCACATACTTAGCACCTCATAAGTGCATCTACGCGTGAAGGGCAGATACACTCAGCCACGTAATGGCACAACACACCAAAAGAACTAGCACACCTCAGTGTACGCAGCCAAGACAACATGACAATCAACAAAGCATGGCCATACAATGCCATACATGGTGGCGCCTTTGCACGCCGCCAAACTGCCAACATCACAGCTACAGGAGGCCAAAAACATACTCTACAAGACTGGTAGTACCTAGTCAACCTTGCTATACCTGTATGGCATCACAGCAGCAACCAGTTGCCTTCTCTGTGCAGAGGAAGGACACGAATGTGTACACACTGCATAACTGTCACACGCAAGGTGCATATTTGGCACCTGACGCGCTGCCATGTTAACAACCAACATGCCAACTGCTGCAGCAAGCTAATCAACACTGCCAGAAATTAGCGATGGCTGAATGATACGTCACACTGTGTGATGCAACAGCAGCCAAGCAGTGCTGACCGCTGTTGTCAGATCACAGTCCACTCACTGAGCTTGTCGCACTGCAGCAGCGGTTAACACCACGCCTGCAGCAGGTGCCCGCATGAAGCAGCTGAAGCGCACACGTAGACAAGCAGCATGGCGGTGCCTGCCAACCTGACACGACACTGTGTATGTCGCTCCAGAAAAGGGCAGACGCTGTAGCTGGCTGTCATGAAAATTCAGCTTCTATTCAAACATCATTCCCATTTGGAATGCAACAAACCTGCCGCCCTACATGCAGAATCTAGTCTACCAAACCCTGATCAATGAATCAAGCAGCGGCCAGCTGGCAGTGATGCCACCATGGTCGCAAGCAGCAGCAACAGCGTGTACAAGCAAGCGCATGTCCACGGCTGCAAGCCAAGCAGGTGCAGCTTGCAGCACCCACCCCTGCCGGTGCAGAGGTGTCGCGCTGCAGGTGCTGCCCTGGCACAGTAGCTACACACGACAGACACTGCGGGATAGCTGCTATTGAATGTAACGTACGAGATCTCCGGCCATGCATGTCATGCATGAGATCCTCCCACCCAGAGAGGGTGAAGCAGGGTGCTGATGCCAATGCTTAGCATGTTGTGCTGCGTCATGCATGCACGCATTAGCACCCGCCAAAGGGTGCACAAGCCAAGCTGAGAGCGGTTATGCCCACCCATCCTGGCGCCCTTTTCAGGGTGTTGTGTAGGTATCGCACCCAACTCTGTGCAGGAATGCAGCAATGCAAGTGCTGTGTGTCCTGACATACAAAATGACACCCCTGCAATGAAATAAGACTACACAACTCAAATCTACTGAACAAATAACTGACAAATTGCCGTGCGACTAATCAACAGCAGTGCTCCCCTTGCACAGGGGCATCAAGTGAACGCTCCCGCTAGTCAAATCAAACACTAGTCGAATACACGCAACAACAAGCAACAAAGGCATATATGATGCAAGGTGTTCTATGCGTCAACTCCTGCAGATATACGTGCAAAGAATAGGTATAGATACAAGGGGACTGCCAAGGCGGGAAGACCCTCGCCCCGGCAGTCAACATCTGGTCAACATCTGGTCAAACTTCAATCTGGTCAAACATGCCAAGCCATTCAAGCCCAGATCGACATGACCACATTTTAACGCTGCCAGCTACACATCGCAGTGCAGCAGCGGCAGCAGCAGGGAACGGCATGCGGCAACGTTCCCTAAGCGTCTTATCATGCCCTTGATAACCTGCAGATGCGCCCAGTGCTCACCGTCATGCGCATGCACTTTCGCATGCACATGCACACTGTGATGCTATTGTGCTTGCCCATGAAGCAAAAGATGAGAGGCAATGCGCCCTGATGGGCTTGGTTGTTGGAAAGCAAGCCTGCTGCCCATCACAGGCTGTTCCGTATGCCATAAGCTGAGCCAACGCACAGCTCCATTCTGCAATGCCACATGTGTATGTGCCCCATCTGCTCCCTGCTTGCAAAAGCAGCACCTGCAGCACCTGTTTGCAGTGCCACAGAACACACCTTTCCTTGTCTCTTGCTCAAGCTGAGCACAAGCCATTCACCCATGCATGCATGCAGTGAATGCCGTCAAACAGTGTCACCCAGATGACAGCAATGTTGCATTTCATTTGACGCTAGCCAACTGCTGCACCATCAGCGAACACTGCGCCTGCCTGCAGCCGCACATGGGCACAACAGTACGGCATACATCAATGGTAAACCCCACAACAGTCACACCGCACATGGCCTGCAGCCACCTTCAGTGCTGAAGCACATTTCTGCATGCGCGCCACAGGCCATTGCAGCACCTCCACCTTCCGCTGCAGCAGCTTACGCAACACCACCCAACATTTACATCTCACCATGCGCTGCTGCAGCACCACCATCCCCTGCAAGCTGCTGCACTTCCGCCACATCACCACCATCAGCAGCAGCAGCAACACCGTCCTGCACTGCAGCTGCACCATCGCCAGCTGCAGCATCCCCCATCTCTGTATCAACGTCATCCAGCAGGCACCCGTCCCCATCTTCCCCATCTGCCTGCGCCAGCACTGCCTGCAGCATCCTTGCCTCTTCCTCTGCATCGTCACAGCCATCACCAGCAGTACCCCCACCCTCACCCTCCTCGTCACAATCACCCTCACCCACTGCCGCACCAGCAGCAGCAGCATACCCATCAGTATGACACATCTGTGCCGCAGCCGCCTCGCTGCCGCCTACTGTCACAAACGCCGGCAGCGATCCGCTCTCCACCTTACCCAAGCTGTCAAACTTCAGGAAGCTCCCGCAGGAGTCAAGATTACCTGCCATCTTCAAGCTGTCGTTTGCAGCAGCAGATGCAGCCCAAGCGACTGCATCGTCCTCACCAAGCTCTGTTTGCAGTAGCGTTGCAAAGCTCGGGGGTTCTGGCAGCTCCCTGCACGTCCTTTTCAGTGGGCTCATTGCTTCTGGGCCAGCTTCTGCAAACGCTGCTGCACCTGCAGCAAAGCCAAAGGGGCCTGAGCAGGGCTGACTGCGTTTGAGAGGGCTGGAGCATGCCGCTGACCCTGCACGCTGCTGCTGCAGGTCAGCAAGCAGGCTGCCAGGCGCGGACGACACCGGGTGCTGCTGCTGCTGCTGTACTGAGGCTGCTGCAGGACTGCCAGAAGCAGCAGCAGCAGCGCCTCCTGGGCCGCTGGCAGCTGGAGATGCCTGCGGGGCTTGCTGTGCAGAGAAGATGTGAGAGCTGCCAGCAACAGCTGCCCCCATGCTGGCAGCACCCTGCTGCTGCTGCTGTCCGAAACTGACAGCAGGCTGCATTGCCATCATGGCATTGCTGCTACTTGGCATCGCCATCATCTCAGGCATGCAGCCGTAGCCAGCTGCTGCCATGCCGACGCTGCTGCACACCTGCTGCTGCTGCTGCATGACTGGCTGTACAGTGTAGCCTGCACTCACTGCTGCTGCCATTGACATCGGCACCAGCATCGGCGATGACATGGGCATGCAGTTGGCTGGCACAGGCATGGCAGGTGCCTCAGCAACACCCAACTGCTGCTGCTGCTGCTGCATAGCTGCATTCCCCACCCCACCTTGCCCTCCATACCCCAGGATGCTCCCCTGCATGTTGCCACAGTTGAGCAGTCCAGAGCCGTCCAATCCTGCTGCCGCCGCTGCTGCTGCGTCGATTGCTGGGCTAGTTGCAGACAGCCTGCTCGGGCCGTGACGTTGCTTGCCACCGCCCTGCTGCATGCACAAAATGCCTGCACCACGCGGCAGGTAGTTCACCCCTGCATTGCTGCCGCCACCCTGCCCAGCACCTGACATTGCTAGCATCTGCTGCTGCTGCTGCTGTGGAGGCATCATCATCATGCCGGTGTTGCTACAGCCGCTCTGTGGCAGTACAGGGCTGCAGGTTGTACTGCCACTACAGCTGCCAGCTGTTGTACTGCCACTGCGTGCCAGCAGGCCCTGCTGCTCACGGTCCCTGAGCAGTGCCATCAGCTGCTGCTGCTGCTGCGGCTGCAGCTGCAGCGACAGGAGCACCTGCCGCACATGCTCCTGCCAGGCTGGCTTCTCTGCATCTGATTTAGGTGGCAGCGGGAAGTGCTGCAGCAGACCAGATAGCTGCAGCAGCTGCTGCTGATCCTGCTGCTGCTGTATGCCGGCTGTACTGCCTCTGTTGATGGGCATCGGCATGCTGTGCTGCATCTGCTGCGGCTGCTGACTGTACTGCTGCTGACTGTACTGTTGCTGGGTGCTGCCAGCATAGTACTGGACCTGCACACGCGGCGACTGCTGCTGCTGCTGCTGCTGCTGCTTTGGCTGCTGCTCCTGCTGCAGTGTTGCCTCCATAATGCTCATGTGGTGCTGCTGGTGGCCCCCAGATGAGCCAGGCCTACTGCGGCTGCCCCCTGCCATTGCTTGATCCAATAGCATCTCCATCAGCGGATCAGATACGAGGTCATCTGTCCGCGGAATGTATGCACCCTGGTTGTGCTGCTGCTGCTGCTGGTGTGAGGCGTCAATGCCATCTGCTGCCCCCTGCTCCTGCCAGCCAGCCTGCTGCTGCTGCTGGTGCTGATCTGGAGCTGCTGCTGCTGCCACAGACCTGTCGTGCATTGGGGAGTCCATAGCAAGCAGCGAGCAGAGCTGGCTACTCAGTGCAGCAGTGGGCGAGGGATCTGCAGAGGCAGCCTCCCGGGCTAGCAGCATGCTGGCTGCAGCACTGGACGGGCCACTGCCAGCAGCGCCAACTGCAGGCGAAGCAGCTTGGCCGTCCACTGGGCTGCTCGTAGCCCGCTGCATCGACGCATTCGTGGCTGCATTGCAACTGGGAGAGGCGCCATAGCTACTGTATCCGCTGCTGCTGGCATAACACCCTGCGTCGCTCATCTGCCGCATGTTATCGGGCTTGGATTCGAACTCGAGCCACTGCGAAGGCATGCCGAAGTTTCCTGCAGCAGCTGCGGGGGCGCTGTGCGTGCCGTCTGCACCGCGCCAGTCTGCTGCTGTTGCTGGCGCCTGCTGCCGCACCCGCAGGGGCGGCAGGCCCCGCAGCATATGCTCAAAGCTGCAGCCTGCTGCTCCACCCGTGCTGTTTGGAGCACTGCTGCTGAGCATCTGCCCGACCTGCTGCTGCTGCTGGTGCAGCTGATTGTCTGCAAACTGCTGCAGAGCAGGCGGCCACATCGCTGGTGCTGCAGCTGCTGCTGCTGAGCCAGGGTCTGGCCCTGCGTAAGCAGTGCTGCACATGCGCAGCTGGCTCTTGCTGTCGTCATCAGCGGCTGCTGTGGCAGCGTAGCACTGCTGGTTGTTGACCTCCACAGCTACCCACCCATCACCAACCTGCTGATACTGCTGCTGCGGCTGCTGCTGCTGGACGTACTGCTGCTGCTGCTGCGGGTATTGCTGCTGCTGCTGGTATGCGTACTCCTGCCAGTTGTAGGCAGCCTGCTGCTGCACATCCTGCTGCTGCACATCCTGCTGCTGCATCCACTGCAAGCTGGTCGGCTGCTGCTGCTGCTGCTGCTGCCAGGTTTCATCACCACCTTGGCTGATGGCTATCGGCATGCCACTTGCAGCAGCAGCATTCACCACTGCTGCCAGCCGCACCCCCGCTGCAACATCAGGCGGCAGCATCTGCTGCTGCTTGCTGCTGCTGGGCGATGCACATGATGCTGCCATGTCACTAACAACGGTGGGGCTGTCATTTGCTGCCGCTGGCTGGCCCGTCAGGTTGTACATGCCGCAAGGTGTAGGCGGCTCCATGCCTAGCAGCTTGCCACCTTGGCCACGCTGCTGCTGCTGCAGGCACTGGCTGTTTGCTGCTGCTGCTGCTGCTGCTCTGCCTGGGCGGGCGCCGCCTGCCATGCTGCTGCCTGATGGCGGCCGTGCATGCTGCTGCTTGGCGTGAGGTGGCTCCTCAGACTGAATGTGATGCAACAAGTGCAAGAACCGAACAGCCGCAGCATAGAGCACTGGATCAGCGATGGGGTGCTTGGCTTACATTGGCAATGGTTGGCCTGGATGCTTGCACAAGCAAAAGGTTGCTGCTGCACGCTTCGTCAACGATCATGTACAATGCATAGCTCCCTGCAGCTATAATGTGACAGCTGATGAAAAGGTACCTGAGCAAGCGACTGCATGCGCGTGTTGGTGGTTGTGCTGCCAGATCTTGCGAGGGGGATCCTGTCGCTGGATGCACCAGCCTGCACACCATCTCCGCTGTAGCTGCTGCGGCTGCGTGCGGCTGCAGCGCCTGTGGCTGTTCGCGTGCCTGGCACACCGCCAGGCACCTGGTCTCCCCTGCGGGCAGCTGCTGCGTGCTCTGCAGCAGCTGCTGTGTCTGTTGGCTGCTTGGCGTTGGGTGGGTCAGGCATGACCTGCAACATGCAGCAACAGCAGCGATAGGATTAAAGTGCATAAATTGCTGACATCGAGCCCTGTCAGCAGTGCTGAAAGGCCATCTAGCAAGCATGCATCATGGTGTGCCGGCACAACAACATGTGTTGTAAGATCGCTGCTGTTGCATGTTGTTGGCATATGCCAGCTCCCTGCCAAGCACCATTGCAGCTTCCGCTGTTGATGCTGCCTACTGCTGCTCCCTGCAGCTGGTGGTGCTGCTGCTGTTACTGCTGCTGCTGCTGCTGGGCGCTCTTACCTCTGTGATGAGCTTAGCTGACTCAGGCACGTGGGCCAGTGACCGCAGCTGCTTCAGCAAGTCAGGGTCCAGCGAGTTGCTGAACCCTGGTGTGGCATAGGCCCAGGAGGTGCCCTTGTCATTGGTGATGAACATGAACACCTGGAGGCACCACCACCAGCAGCAGCAGCAACACGAGTCAGAACAGCAGGGTGGCAGGCACAGGTGGTGGAGCCGGCAGCTACCACATGTACCGAAATCGGTTTGCCCCTTGCCCATAGTTATGCTGGTGGCATACGCCAGCATACGCCGCTCAACATTTGCTGCAGGTGTGCTCAGTGGAAGCAAGAAGATCACAGATGGCTGGCATCCTGCAAGGCACAGCTGCTCGTGCTCTGCATGCATGTTCCTGCAAGCTTGCTGCTGCTGCTGCCAGCGCACAGGCTGCCCACCTTCGCATCTGTCAGGGCATTGAGCTGGTAAGCTTTCAGCACAAGCCCCTTCTTGCGCTTGCTGAATGCCTGCCGGATTTGGTCGGAGCCCTGCACAGCAGGTGGATGCCAGAGACAAACAGATGGAGGTTGGTGAAACAGCACAGGAAGCCACACCATGCATGATGCGGCCCTTGCTAGAACACCTTGAATGTTGCTGTATCACTGCTGCTTGACAGGTTCGAGGTAGCTGGGCAGTCACCCGGATCGGTTGGGATGCGTATGTGTATGCATGCAGCACCGCAACGTGCGCAAGTACAGCCGCCTTTGTACTGCTGATGCGCACCTGTGGGCGCTGGTGTGACTTGCGCCTGGGCTTGGCCTTGTGCTGTGCTTGCCCCATGTCATCATCGCTGTCATCATCATCTGGGCCCATGTCCTCCCGCTCGTACCGAGCCATGCGAGTGATGTGGCCGGATCTGCTGCTGCTGATGGGCCCACCACTACTGCACAGTGCCTGTGAATGCGACTACAAAAACAATTGGTTGTTGAAAGGACTCATCAGGACCCTCGAGCATGTCGCATGCACGCACAAGCCCAAAGCACCCGGTCAACAAATCGCTGCCAGGGGTGAACCTGCTCCGCCGTAACCGAACCTGTTGCATACGTGCAAGAACGTCCAGCCAGTAATAGCAGGTTTGAACGGACGGTATTGCTTTGTCTTGGCGGCCAGGCTTGCTGCTGAATTTGGCTCTCTGACGTCAGAGCACCTGGTCGCTGTGGCCCCGATCAGGCTACCTTCACCGCACATAACGTGCCTACCAGCTGGCAAAACTCACTTTGAGGAGTGCGATCCCCAGCTATAGCTCGTTGGCACTGTGAGACGGGCTGCAGGAAAGAAAGACCTCCGCCTGACGGGTCCGACTGCAATCAACGCCTCGCACGTCTACTATATGGTTGAAGTTTCTAGTTCAGATACGGTGAAAACCTGCGGCTTGGAAACAGGCGTTTGTATGTGTGAATCCAAACTTTGAACACAGTGTTTGTGGCGCGTCAGGGTCATCGATATCACCGGAACAACTCAACGCAATCAATTAAATACAACAGAAGAGAAAGGGGCTTGCACCAGGAGTAATGCTGCCGAGGCATGCCAGGTCAGCATCAGGGTGCAGTAAGTGACAAGTCATCTGTGCTGCTGATAGGCATCGAACTGTCCACCCTGCCACCTGAAGCACGTTTTCTTAGTGTTATCATTGTATCGTGCCACCAAAGCCGGCAGTTGAGATGTGTCACCGGTGTGCAAGTCAAGGCATGCACTACCAGTGCTGACTGATGAGGCAGTGATCGAACACCAGCCTAAACCAGACCACTGCCTGGTTCTGGCATATCGGAATAAAATGCATGCAGTGTCTCGCAAGCCCATAGTATGCCTGCACAACATGCCCCATCATCTGACGACCGTGAACAGTGCGCAGCAGCTGCGCTGTCGAACTGCCACGCAGCGCTGTGAGATGATGTGCTCGAAAGAAACAACATATGTCCTGCGACAGGCTGGTGCCATGTGATGCTGCAGCTCCCTGGCTGCCTGTTCAGCATGCAATGTCCCATCGATTGACTAGGTGTGGCTGGTGTGCTAACTCTCATCCAGGCTGCGAACAGCTGTAGCCACACGACATATGCGCAGGTTCTGCAGCACTCAGCACCAGGTCATCATCATCATCATCATCATCAAATTACCAGATCAAGCCATAGCATCAACGCCATCGGCCCCGCGCCCCCCCCCCGGGGCGGAAGAAAGAGGGAGCACCGCTCCATTATGTTTGCAACTATTGCGCACATCCCAAGCTTTCACAAGATACGCAGCAATGCTCCTAGACACCAGTCGGCAAACCCCTTTGCTACCCCAAACATCATCAGAAACAAAACGCAACAACTTGGTCGATGCATCAGTCAATGACAATACATTGCGCAATTCTGCAGCACTCAGCACCAGGTATAAGCAGCCACTGGAGAAACACGCGCAGATTACTGCAGCCGGACAGTGCATGGCACTGCAGGGCTGCTGGCGCCACAAACACATGCCTTGCTGCTTGGGTGCTGCTATTACTTTTACATCAGCCTGATGCGGCGCTGAGTCTGGGGCTCTAGCGCTGGGCCAGTCAGAGTGCTTGCTATGACTTGCCTACAAAACATGAGGATGTACAGCTGCAACTGCAACTGCCTACGCACAACTGACCAGGTCTCGTACACCATACACACTGTTCTGCCAGAATGCGGCACACTGATCAGTCATGACACAGGTGTTACTACCCTAGTAGCGTAGGGCAGGCTGTGTGTAGCAGTGTGCACTGCTGCTCCTGGGACTGATGAATCTGCCGTGCCTGTGCTTTGCTTGCATGCCCACAACATGACAGCAGTGCGCAACTAAAGCAACCGCATGACACACTGCATACCAGCAGGCATTCGATGGGTTCGTAACCCAAACACCACCGTGTCGTGACAACAAGATACACAAAATATCGGCTACTTGCTGCGGTAGCACAGCTCGCTGCCTTGATCACAGCTGCACTAGTACCTGCTATCCAGCATGCCATGCCGCCTGTCTACCAGTGCAACCTTTTGAAGGGCGTTAGCCGGACAGCCCTGAGCGCTCAAACTGCAGGTGTAACCACCTGGATCCCTGCTGCAGCTCTGCTGCCTCAGCCATGCGCGCGCAGTAAGCTACGCTCACCCTGATGGATTTGGCAGCTCTGCTGCTTCAGCTGCCTCCAGCAGCAACACGCCCTTGAAAATACAGCAGCACATGAATCCAGCAGGAAGCAAGCATATGCCGCATATGCGACATCAACTCACTGCTGCAGCTCGGCTGCTTCGGCCACGTCCAGCAGCGGCTGCGGGGTCGGCATCGCACCGCCAGGCACACAGCTACTAGCTGATAGTTGAACGGCTCAAAACGAGCATGCCAGGACACCTGTTCAAGCATTCACCCAAGTGAAATGCCGCATATGCCACACTCAAAGTGCAGATGCGAACCACCTGGATCACTGCTGCAGCTCTGCTGCTTCAGCCACCTCCAGCAGCGGCTGCGGGGTCAGCATCGCACTGCCAGGCAGGCCAGGCAGCGGCAGCATGCTGCGCCCACAGTCCAGCTGCTGCAAGCCTGCTGCTGCATTGCTGTCCTGCTGCTGCTGCTCCGTCACCATCAGCGCCTGGGCCTGCGGGTGCATTTTGAAAAGTGAATATAATGATAGAGCGGAGGTGATGGCATTGAGTAATGTGTGTATGCAAAGTGTGTTTGCAACAGCAGAAAAAGAGCATGCCTGCAAGAGCTCGTAAGCCAGTTGCAGGACTGCAGAAAGCCGCACAAATTCGCAAATACATTAGCATAGATACTGCATGTCAGAGACGCAACTAGGGCGTGTGATGCTCTCCTGTGCTTGCGCATCAGCTTTGTTGCGAATTATGCCGTCGTACCTGCTGCTTGGCTGCATTGTCCCACTTTTCGAGTGTTGTGACGCGCCGCTGCACCACGCCCCGCTGCTGCATCTTCTGCTGCGCATTTGGCACGCGGCGCTGCTTGTTACGGTGCTGCTGCGCCACACGCTTCACCCTGCTGGGAGGGCCCAGCTGCGGCAGTGCACGCTGCAGCATGGCTGGGAAGACACGCTGCAGCACGCGACAACATGGACAGAGAGACAGCGGCACGAAATTCCAGGCAGTCAGGCGGGCAGGCAGTGACTATGAGCGACTGCGTGCAGAGCAGATCTGGCTAGCATGAACACAACATATTCTGTATGCATGCAGTAGGCGACACATGTGCTATGTGCAAGTATACAATGCGGTGGGTGGAGCAGAGCAGCATGTGCACTCGGCAGCTGCACTAGGACGCGAAGCGTCGCACTCACCACTGGCGGCAGCTGCTGCTGCTGTTGCTGATCCAGCTCCAGTTGCTGCTGCAGCAGCAGCATCTGCTGCTCTTGCGGGCTAGGCTTGGGCTTCCTGAAGCAGCGCCGCAGCAGCTGGCACACCCTGAAGCCTATGAAGGCTGTCAAGGCCACAGTGCCAAAGCTGAGGGTGCGGGGTCGTGCTGCTGCCATGTGGCGCTGACCTGGCCGCAGCCGCTGACCTGTTCTGGGGTCCAGAACCCTGCCATTGACCTTGTGGTAAACCACAACGCCAGCGTCTGTCGGCCGCCTGGGCCTGCAGTGGAAGAGCCGTATGTGAGTAACAAGGTGAATATTTACAAGGTGGCAGAGCACAGGCGGTCACAAGAGACAGCCTGAACGTCATTCATGTGTACTGCATCCTTGTGTAAGCAGAGACAAGCCTTGTGCAATGCTCATGAAGCTGACAAGCAGCAGCAGCAGCAGTGGTGCTGCAGCAACCTCAAGCAATGGCGCACACCAGCCGTGATTTGCTCATTGGCTCTTATACTTTACTTACAGCGTAAATAGGTTGCCGTTGGGTCCCCTGACTTCTGTTTCTGGCCGATCAAACGTGACTGTCGTGGAGTCAAGTTGGCCAGAGCGTACTCGTGTCTGTGCTGTGTCTCGCGGCATACTGAAGCTTGGTATGCGTGTGTCGTATGTACTTGCAGCTGCCGACCGGACAGTCTTGGATACCAGGGATGGCTGTGCCGTGTTGGTATACTGCTGCAGCCGCCAAAGCTTGACGCTTGCAAACCGTATGTGCCCAATAGAATACGGTGTTGTCATGTTGGATTCAACGAGGTGAAACGAAGCGGGCAGGTGTTCCTTGTCAGGTCAGGGCTCAGGTCTTCAGCCTGAGTCAGGGCCTGCTTTGAGTATGCTTGTCCCCAAGTTCAAAACGGCAGCACCTGCGACGTGCAACACGTCAAAGCTAGTGCACAGGTGGCTGAGAATATCCTATCAGCGCGCCCTTGCAGTCATGCAGCGTTTGACGCAAGCAGTACGGCTCTCGAGAAATTTGATGGACTGAGTTTCTACAAATCTGTCAGGCACAGCATGCGCTGCCAGCACTCACAGGCCCCTGCGTTGCACGCACTTGCTGCATGAAGAATGAAGCTACGTCTTGGCATGACAAGAATACTAAGTGGAATTCGATTTGCTTTGATCTGTTACCAGCTGCCAGCAATCATCAAAAGCAGAAGACAAGATCAAATGTTAGGATAGCCATGCAAAGGCAGCCTTTCATGGATGAACCTTGAAAGAGGCTTCGGGCAATCACCCGCCTTGCACAGGCTGCCTATACAACGGAGCAACAAGCCAAACAGAACAGCGCCACCAAAGCATTTGCTGATCAAGCACTGATCTGCTGTTGTACAAAACGAAAGCACGGCGCGTGCGTGCTGTACAGGGATGGCCAGCGCTGCTGTTGTCCGATAACCACCAGCATCCTCAGGCACCATCTGCTGCTGCTACAGCCAGCGCCTTCAAGTACCGCTACATTCTTTACAGCCAGCATCCACCAGACCGACCGTTCAAGCTGGCTATACGCAACACGTTGCTGTACAGCGCCAAACATGCAACCAGAACATGCCAAGACAACAGCTGTCAAGAATGTTGGGCTGGGAAGGACAGCGCCTGGCACACAGCAAACCACACAAGATGATATGCGATGGGTGTGACAGAGCATCACTCAGGCATGGCAATGGTCATCACTGAAAGGGCGGTGAGAACCTCCTGCGGACTCTACAACACTTCATGTATCATCAGAACCACGACCAAAAGAGAAAAGCAGGTTTGAGGTTCGCCTGATTGCTGTGTATGGCCAGCCAGAAGATATCGATGTTGCCCCCCTTGTAACAAAAAAAACTGAAAGCGTCAAACACTCTCAGAACGACTTCACACTCCCAACCTCCAAGGTTGAGGATCAAGTCTAAAAGCCAGGATCGAAGGGTCAAACCTCTGGCCATCAGCTCAGCTACAGCTCAGCTACAAAGCATCGCACATATCAAACTGCCTGCGTGTGCATCAAACAAGCAAAGTCAAACCAACTCCCAGCCAAGTCACCACCTGCTGAACAGCCAGGCGAGCATTGCAACAGGACAGGACGTACATGTTGATGCAGGACCAAGACAGAAACAGGCGTGTTGTGTATCAATCGGCCAGAGCGAGGTGCGCTTACTTGCAGGCTGCGATCCCCACACCTCCAGTCAGCAGTCTTTCTGACAAGTTGTTGTTGGTTGGCTGGGGTGTGATGAAGTCAAACCCTTGGTCAAAGGTTTGACCAGACTACAGCCCTGCAACGCCAAGCTCTGCCCAGCGGCAGCTAGTGGTGACAAAAGAGCAGCAGCACATCATACAAGGAGGAAATTGCTGCAAAAGTCAGCATGCAGGCGCCAGCCCACCTCACTTTTTCAAAACTGTATGCATGTGTGAGGCTGTTTGGGCTGGCGAGCCGACGATGCAGCTTTGAAAGTCCATACAGGCCACTGAAAGCAGTACAAATCATGCGCGAAGGTCAGGATGCATGCGTGATATGTGAGGCAAGTACAGCAGGCGAATACTGCCTGCGGTGCACAAGCAGCATACAGCAAACGCGTGCATGTGAAAACGGCGAAGAGCTAGGTGCATGTGTGCAAAACAAGCCAAACCAAAGGTCAGTGCAGATCCCAACGCTTCCTTGGAAACGAGGCAAAACTGATCGGCCAAACAACGGCCACGCATCCAAGCATCGTGTGTTGGACACACAGCAAGCACCATACGCTGGGATTCTCTGAAGCAGCACAAGCTCTAGTAGCACAAGGCCTAGTAGTACAAAAGACTCACCCACATATCCATATGCATAGCACCGTGTAACACATACAAACCAGCAGCCAGCAACACGATTACCAAAGCTGGCAAAGCATACAAAACTGACAGCCACAAAGCGACCTAAACAGAAACCAGCAACTCCCAGCCGTGCGTGCCTGCCTCAACTGTTACTGCAGGTCACAACTGTCTGCAAAATCCAACTCTTAGCCTCCGCGCGTGTTCCAACGCTACACCCATCCCCCCACTCCGCCCCACAGAAGTGACAAGAGTCACATCACATGTCACGATCTTAAACACCACGTGCTGCAGTGCAAAAAGGTGCTTTGCCACACGTAGCTGCTCCCTGCTTCAAAACTGAGAGCCCCTTTCCCCTCCGCACCCAACATGTTCACACCCCTAAAGCAGTACACCACTGTACATCGCTCACAATTGGTGCATGCTGCTTTTGACCATCACTGATGGTCCATCAAGCATTTCGAATGCCGTCATCACAACCAACCCAACCGTCAAGATGTGTGATAAGCTGCGAAGCGGGAGCAGCTTTGCTAGAGTTGTGTGTATGAATCGTAACACACGCGTTCTTCCAGTCTACCCTACAATGGACGCCCCCAGGTTGCCAGCACGCTCAGAGCACCAAAGCAGCCACTATGCAACATGCCTCACGACTGCCCACCACCCAAAGTGACAGCCTGTCATGTGTCACACCAGGGGGGCGGGGGTCCAAGCCGCCAAACCCCGAAAACCTGGAAACACGGGCCGTACAGTGCACTATGACAAACAACACAATACAACACTAAGCAGCGGATACAAAATGCCACTAGACACTGCTAGACTGTGTGAAGCAGTTGAGGCGTCTACATCAGTATGCTATTGTCTGTCTAGTTTGGAGTCATTATTGTTTGAAAGTTCATGCAAGTTGCACTTAAGAACACCGCCCACAGCACAACTCCCAAAACCTCAACCATAAACATGTCGGAATCAGCAACATGTCCAATGAATGTGGAGTTGTGTGTGGGTTGGGTAGCACACCCCGCATCCTCCCACGAAGCATCACAAGCGCTACCAGCCATGCTCAGTACGCATAGTGCCCGGCAAACATGCCGTTGGTGTCTGCACGCCTGCAGCAAAGCAGCGAGAGCAGCAGCAGCAGGTGTCAGCACAAGCCATGCAGGATAGGCTACAACATGCATTCATATATGCAGCCGGCCTACCAGCGCTCATCATGACCTCAATTTGCATACAGACAGCAGCAAGCATGCCAACTGCCCTTCAAACACGGCTCCCCACATGCATTCAAACCTGGTCAAACTTGATCAAACTTGGTCAACTTTGTTGAACTTGGTCAACCACTCACTTGGAGATGTCGATGGCTGGCAGCACCATCTGTGGCATGTCAGGTCGTGTAGTGCGGCTGCCCATCATCACGTGGCTGTTGACGACATGTCCTCCCAGCAGATGCTCCTCAATGATGCGCTCAAGCACCAGAGGGGACAACCGCTCGTACCACACACCCTCGGGGTACACTACTGCAATGGGGCCGTGGCAGGGCTGGGTTGAGGCCAGCGCGGGCAGCAGGTTCTGGGCCTGGAGATGCGCAAGAAACGCAGCAGGAGATGCAGTGTGAGAGGGGGCTGATTGATGGGCAGAGGGCGATGAAGGCAGCAAGTTTTGATGGGCAAGGGCCAGTGCAGCAGTGCCCTGTGGTAAGGATAGGGGATGAGAACTTGATGTATGTATAATTGCAGCGCAGCTGACAGCAAGACCAAGACAGAAGAAGCTACACGTATTGATGACGGCGTTATTACTGCTGTGTTGCGCGGCCTCACCTGCATGCAGTCGATGCGGCTGCCCAGGATTGGCTCCTCATTGTCCTGCTCAGAGCGCAGCTGGTTGATCTCCTGCAAGCAGACGCGGCACCAGCAGCAGCAGCATTAGACATAGTTCCTGCCAGCTACTACTCATGATGATGTTCACAACAGAAGGCTGCTTGCAAAGATTGCTGCACTGCTGCGCCTGCAGATGTAGCCTCCTCTGATGCTGTAGAAGGCTTGCAGGAAGCAGACGGTCTCAGCACAGTGATCACTGACCTTTTATGTCAAACACAACTGCTACAAAACAGGTTGCTGTTGCCCACCTGCAGGCGCTTGCTGAGGTACTCCCAGGAGCGCTGCCCAGTCTGAACGCCACATGTGCCGCAGCTGTTGCAGCTGGCCTTGCAGCCGGCGCCAGCGCACAGCATGATGTGCTTGGACTGGTGCCCATCTAGCGCCTTGGTCATGGCGCTGACATTAGTGCTGCAGTTGCTGTTGTTGCGGCGGTTGCGGATCATGTCTAACTGTGCTTGGCTCAGCGCTGGGTATACATTGCCTTGCCGCACGTTTGGGGGCTGCGCTGGCAGGCCTAGGCCTGTGGGAGCAGACAGGTGAAGCGCGCACAGGACATGAGCACAGCTGGTGCTGGACAGCTATATGGCATATAAAGGTGACATTCTGCTACCGCAAGGCTGTAGATGTGTAAAAGCTCGTCCTTGCAGACATGCACACGTAGGCCACACCCAGCAACTGGCGGGCAAGCAAACTCACCGCTCTGGCCCAGCGCCTTGGTTGTGCAGCTGCATTGTTGCTGCATTGCCGCGAAGGCGCCTGCACGGACACCAGCACGCAGCCGATTCGTTCAGTCTAAGGTGCCGGACACATTTCGGTCCGAGTCAGTTGTGCCGGCCATTCACGCAGTAAAGCTATTTGGATACCACATCTTGTGACTCACTATGTAACCTGGCGGACGCCACGATGGCTGCGGGGGAGCACAACAAGGCCTGCACCAAACGAAGGCGTGCACCTTGTCAGCACACCAGGGCAGCAATGCATTTCGAGCCGAGCAAGCGAATGTTTTATGATCATACCTGATTCATTGAAATCAGCATAGAAAGGGCCATGATGGAAGGTTTGGACTTCACTTGAACTGCAAAGCGTAATGACAAACTGCTTCCCTCGAATGAGGCAATGATGCAGTTTTGATGTGTTCACTGACGTTCACAAGCAGGGTTGGCTGCTGAGCCAAGAGCAAGGACAAGAAAGAGCGTGACTCGAAAACCACAAGTCCCAGCGCAACAAGTGAATTGTCGATTTTCTGCCAGTATGGTTTCTTCATGCATCTGAAAGGCTTACCAGCTCTTATGCCAGGCCGGCATCGTAACGCAGCTTAAAGTCACGGTGCCGGTAGTGTGAGACAGTGTGAACAGCGTCATCTTTGGGCAGCTCGCCAGTGCTGTGCTTGAGGCCTCTTTTCCGCGTTGCCCCGCTGTTGTTCGACAAAATGATTTCCTTAACTCCTAGCTCGACACGATCTGCGACTTTGCGAGGCTCTCACATGTCCAAGCAGCTGTTGACAAGGCGCAACCTTGGCCTAGCTGGAGTTGGCCTTGCAGCAACTTCTGCCATCCATTTGAGCTTCCAGCAGCGCGCAAACGCTCTACCTCAGGCCCTTCGAGCCGAACAGATGGCCACCAGCGCCAGCATGGCTCCAGCTAGCCCCCTGCGAGCAGTGAACCTGCGAGACATAGGCGAAGTGGACCCCCGCCTCAGAAAAGGCGTTCTCTTCCGCTGCTCCCAGATCTACACGCCAGACGTTCTGAAAGAGCTCAAGATCCGCACCGTGGTGGATCTGAGGGGCAGGGCAGAGAAGAAGAACGCCAAGGCATCCAAGACCGGCAAAGACGGCAAGGCAGCAGCAGCACCAGCAGGCCCTCCCCAGCTACTGCCTTACGACCAAGTCGAGTCCCTCACCGCTTCAGGCCCTGCAGGATCACCCAGTGCTGCTGCTGCCGGCGCGGGCCTCAACCGCGGCCAGCAAGGCGGCGGGCCAGGCCCTGCAGGAGCGTCATCTGCTGCTCCCAGCACAGCATCCCCTGCAGACGACATCGCAGTGACGCGGCTGCGCCACAACGCCTCGTCAGCATCTGTTTCGTCAGTTGATTCAGAGGAGGAGTCTGGCAACGACAATGGCGGCACTGTGCGCAGGGCCTCAGGCACGGAGGAGATGGCGGTTGGCCTCACAGAGGGTGTTGAAGATGCGATGGGCTTCGGCACGCCAGATCGTGAGACGTTCAACGTGATCCCCACCAAGGAGTTTGGGCTGGCCATGCTCCGCATGCCCTGGTGAGATGCGGCAAGATATGATGCGGCAAGGCATGATGTGCATTCATGCAGAAGGGGGGCTGTTGTAGTTGTCTCAGGGGAGGATTTGCGCTTCCTGCGTTGAGTGATCTTGAGTGCTGGTTCTGGGTATGCTTGCAGGGGTCGCACGTTTTGGCTGGTGGCTGTATCGTACTGAGCTGTGTGCATTGTGGTTTCAAAACACATCGCATGCAGCACGCATTCGCCACACACAACAGGAGCAGTAAGTTCCATCACCTGCCCAACTCTGCCAACTGCTGCTGCCCCCCTGCGCAGGCGTGTGTGGCGCTCTTCGCTGGGCAACCTGGTGACCGGCCACGATGCGCGCAAGCCCTTTGTGGATGCATTCGCTGATGAGCAGCTGCTGGGCTTCACCAAGGTGCGGCTGCATGCGGCTCAGTCTGAGGGTGCACGGCTGGGGTTTTACTGGGTTTTTTCTGAGTTACTGCTTTTACTGCTGGGCTTCACCGTGCGGCTCCGGGTGCACGGCTGGGGTTTCAGGGGGCTGGAGGTCAGGGCTGAACGCCAGGGCTGAAGCAGGCATAGTTGTGACAAAGAGTGGCACGCAAGGGAAATAGCTTGGCGCAGAACCTGTGCAACTGAGGCCGGTCAAGTCACCTGGCAGTGCCAAATACGCAAGGTTCCAAGTGTGTGCAGCAGCTGCAAGCCGTTTATGTCGCTGATGCACTTGCATATGCTTGCAGATTAGAAGTACTTGTCAGCGCAAGGTTTCTGATGTCACACATTCTGTACAATACAGACCTGCTGCCTGGCTGACCTCTGCTGTGTTGCTGCTTGATCTTGCTGTCCTGCAGTACTACACCATCATCCTAGAGCACGCTAAGAAGAACATTGCAGGTGGGCCGCGTGTGGCCAGATCACATACACGATAGACAGCAGAGAGCATAACATGCACGCCATACCCGCAATGAATGCGCAAAGCTGCCTTGCACATGGCAATGTGCTGTGTCTTGTGCTTGTCCTGCTTGGCTAGCTTTCTGCGCGTGCATTGCTGGTAGTGAATCTCTTTCGTGCATTGCTGCCAGCAGCTCCCAGTGGGAGCGGCAAGTGACGGGCAGCAGAAGCTGTGCTTGACTTTTGCACACAGTTGCCGGTGAGTGTGTCAGCTGATTGGGTTCAGCTGCCCCTGGCGCCCATCATACCTTCTGCTGCTGCTGCTGCTGCAGGCGTGATGCGCATCTTTGCCAAGGAGAAGTCGCTGCCTGCGCTGGTGCACTGCGCTCACGGCAAGGACCGCACCGGTGTGGTCATCATGCTGCTACTGCTGGTGTGTGACGTGCCGCATGAAGCCATCGTGCAGGACTACGTGCAGGTGCGCTCACCTGGCTACTGTTTGTTGGCTGCCTGGGGGAGCAGAATCCTACTGGCTGGCCACACACTAGGCGGCTTGGCATGTAGACAGCTCTTGTTGGGTATGAATTGTGTCTTGCATGCTGCTGGCCATGACAGTGCATCCGGCGGACCAACATTCAACAGCTGCACTGCATGCTGCAGCACATGCCCGTGTCGTGTGTAGCTTGACAGCTGTCTTGTGTCATCCTCTTTCTGCGCATGTCAACCTAGTCCCTGACCCCTGCTGCTATGATCCCTGCTGCTGGTGCTGCTGCTGCTGCTGCTGCTGCTGCTTGCAGTCTGAGATCCAGCTGCGCCGCTACCGTGAGTCGCTGGGCCTGCCCGACCCCACCGGCGCCACAGGTGCTGTCATCCCCCTCAACGACGTCATCATCGCCAGCACACAGGAGACACTGCGCGCACTGCTGGTGAGTGTGAGGCTGGGCAGCAGTGGGCAGATGTCAAGTCCACATGCATTGCTTGCTGGTGCTGATGCTGTTGTGTTGCAAGGCAGCAGGCGTTTGCGGCTGGTTCGCTGTTATCATACTCCAGCGTGCTTGTTTTAAGGATATGTTATGTATGTTGAGCACAAGCTAGCAATCACATCACGTATTTGATGGCCTTTGCAGTAGTATGGCATCTACATCATGACAAGTGTCTGAACAAAGTGCTGCTTCCTCCTGCTGCTGCCAGGCATACATGGACTCCACCTACATCACTGTCGACAACCACCTGGCCAGCTGTGGCAGTGCTTGTTATGAGTCAACTCGCCTACCATCTGCTGCTGCTGCTGCTGCCGCTTCCACAGCTGCTGCCAGGCCTACATGGAATCCACCTACATCACTGTCGACAACTACCTGGCCAGCCGTGGCAGTGATTCACTTGCTGTTGCACCTGCTGGTTATATGTATATACCAACTGGCCTACCCTCTCTTCTGCTGCTGCTGCTGCAACTTCTCACTGCTGCTGCTGCTGCCACCATTCACTGCTGCTGCCAGGCCTACACTGTTGACAACTATCTGGCCAGTAATAGACCCGTGCCTCACTTGCTGGTTGTATATGTGTGCTAACTCGCCTACCCTGCTGCTGCTGCTGCCGCCGTGTCTCACTGCTGCTGCCAGGCCTACATGAACTCCACCTACATCATGTAATGAGTCACTTTTGACAACCACCTTGTCAGCTATAATCGCCTACCCTCTGCTGCTGCTGCTGCTGCCGCCGTGTCGTACTGCTGCTGCTGCCAGGCCTACATGGACCCCACCTACATCACCGTCGACAACTGCCTGGCAAGCCATAGCAGTGCTTCACTTGCTGCTACACCTGCTGGCCATATGTATGTGCTAACTGGCCTACTCTCTGCTGCTGCTGCTGCTGCCGCTTCCGCTGGTATCACCAGGCCTACATGGACTCCACCTACATCACCGTTGACAACTACCTGGCCAGCTGCGGCCTCACCAAGGACGAGATCAACGCCATACGCGACAATCTGCTGCAGCCAGGTGCACCCAGGGAGTCGCCAGCAGGCAGCGATGAGGCACCCAGTGAGAAGGCGGCGGCAGCGGCAGCAGCAGCAGCGGCAGCAGTCGGCCGCGGCGACGAGTTCTGAGTTTTTGAGATGTGATGTGCAGGGGGGCAGGGGTGGTCAGGGTGCGTCGCTGAGCATGGAGCAGCAGAAGTGCCCCTTCCAGTGGGAGCAGGTCTGTTGTAGCTTGCAGCACCAACAGCAGGCAGCAACGAGGCGCTGAGTGAGAAAGCGCAGGCAGCGGCAGCAGCAGCAGCGGCAGCAGTCGGCCGCGGCGACGAGTTCTAGGTTCTGAGCTGTGACGTGCAGGGGTCCGGGTGGGCAGGATGCGTCGCAGAGCATGGAGCAGCAGATGTCCAAGCAGGTCTGTTGTAGCGTGGGCAATTGTCTGCCACTGCAAGATGCAGCGCCAGCAGCAGGGCAGCGATGAGGCACCCAGTGAGAAGGCACAGGCAGCGACAGCAGCAGCAGCGGCAGCAGTCGGCCGTGGCGACAAGTTCTGAGCTGCGATGTGCAGGGGTCAGGGTGGGCCGGGTGTGTTGCAGAGCGTGGAGCAGCAGACGGTGAAGCAGGTCTGTTGTAGTAGCTTGGGCAAGCAGCTGCACTGCAAGATGCAGCACCAGCAGCAGGCGGCAATGAGGCACCAAGTGAGAAGGCGCAGGCAGCTGCGGCAGCAGAAGCAGCGGAAGCAGCAGTTGACTGCGGCCAGCAGTGTGATGAGCTGCAAGCAGTTGGAGGGGTGGGTAGCGCTTGTGGCTGGTGGCAACGGTTGCTGTGTGCTATGCAGGCAGGCAGCACAACGGCGGCAAGTGAGAATGCTCAGCGGCTGCACCAGCAGCAGCACTTGTCCGCGGCAAGGGCGGCGAGGTGTGTGTGATGGTGTTATGGTTTTACGGTGTTATTGTGGGTGTCATGGTGTCATGGTGAGCAGCAGCAGACCGCACAGTGTGGCGGCATGTCTGACAAGCCGGCAAGCTGCTTAGTGAGATGTCCAGCTGCTAGCAGGCAGCCTGCCTGCTGAGCAGCAAGAGCTGCTGTCTGAGGAGGCACAGGCAGCTGCAGCATTGCTGAACACGAGTGTGAATACCCAGGTGCATTGGTGGCAAAGATTGCCAGCGACAAGCTGCAACTGATGGTCGCAGGGTTGGGTTGGGGCTGATTTGCAAGCGTGTGATGTGAACTTTTCAAAAGCTTAGGTATGGCGGGTCTGAACCGTCCAGATCTGTCATGCAGCAGCTGACCCAGGAGGCCCAAGTTTATGATTGCCTGTGGACAGACGCCTTATGCATGTACATTCGTGCGTGCCCAGCACCAGTGCGCACAGCCGGCACACACATCATGTGTCTGCAGTGACTGCAGTGCCGTTGCTCTCAAAGCATTTATTGAATGAAAGGCTGCCAACTACTTGGTGCAGCTGCTACTTCCCTTGTTATGTTGGTGACGCATGCTTGTATGGTCAACTATGGTTGGGTTGAGAGTACGGTCTCAGCCCATTTTGCGGGTCACGCAATGGCAGCTGCAGACCACTGATTGGTCACTGGATGCACTTTGGATCACTGCTTCTGCCACAACACTGCCGCACGGCTCGTAGTCGTTCAGGAGGAAAGCTAATTGACCACTTGACCAGTTATCACTGGCCAGCCTGTAGCATCTTATGGTGTGATTGTGTGCGGCCTGCATCGATGCAAACATCTGCATTGCAACAGCACTGCTGCTGTGGATGTGTGGAGCAGAGTGTTTTGAATGGACGTTGATGATGATGATGATGATGTTGTTGAATGGACGTTGTCGCGTGTGATGATTGGCAAGGCAAACTTGGCTCCAACTTTGCTGATGTTGCATACCAGGCCCACAAATGGGTGTGTGAATTGTGATACTTTTTGGTACTTGACAAACTCTTGAGGCGCTTGCATTGTGGTTGCTGGAAGTTTCTGTCGTTCATGTTGAAGACTCTGGACTCCAGCGTTTTGATTGGGAGCCCTAGGCTAGATGTTAGGCACAGCACCACCTTTCTGCACAGTAGTAGTTGCCACTGCCATCATGGCATGATGCATCATATGGCATGCTCATGCTAGCCTGGCACACCAGTCGCAAGACTCTTGAAGCCGTTGCAACATGCCCCAGGCTGGCCTCGAGCTCGAGGCTCGAGCCTGTAGGTGTGCGGCACACAGCCAGTGCGATGTGTGCAGTATCTGGTACAGTTGACTGGAACGTTCCTCGAGCGTTGTACACGGCAGGCCCTGCGGCCCGCATGCTAAAGTACACGTATACGTAGCATACCGTACGGTACGCTATGGGCGGTACAGTCAATCTTTGTGCACGCAAACGGTGTTGGAGCTGTTGCCAATTGGCTGACAACACTTGTTTGCAAAGTTATTGTCGTTGTACGGTCGTAGTTACATCTCGAAACTTAACCCAGCCACAGTCACCCTTGCGCAGCAATGCTTGGTAGCCAGGGTCCGATCCCAACGCTCAGTGAGCATACAAGATCACATGATGCTTGCGTGGGTATGTAGAGTGCCATCTGCGCAACATTTGTCGCCGCCAAAGCACGAGCGCAGACACACACCCCATGGGTCAGGCTGGCCCACACCCACACACGCAATGATCATGGGGGCGATCAGCTTTCTCTTGGACCCTCCATCTCTCGTCAGCACGGATGCACTGCTGCACACGCAGGCTGACTTGAAAGCCTTGCAGAGCATCAGCCCGTGCTCTGCTCTGTCGGCATGTGAGTATTGCCGCCACTGGACTTGACCACCAAGATATGCAAGCACACACTGTTGGCAGCTGGCGCACACTGCTGGCAGCAGCAGAGGTCTCGCTCGAGAACATGTGCAGCCAGCGCCTCGATGCAGCTGTTGTGTTGTAAACAGTTGCGGATGCCCAAACTGCTGAATGCATCACAGCAGCCAGATGCATCTGGTTCACAGCGCTACTGGCGTGGCATCTATGAAAGCACCACATGCGCTGGATTCGGCAACTGCACGACTGTACACGGAGCCTGCCTGTTGCTTCCAGCACGTCCGCCACCCTCCACACAAGCAAGCACGCACACAGTGCTGTACAGCACCACAACTGCTTGCACCAGATGTGGCCAGATCGGACGGAGCCCGCCGGTTGCTTTAAACAAACACGTATGCCAATATCAACAGCACAGACACAGCCTGCACACAGCACAACCACTGCTTCTGGGCAACGTCACACAGCAGCCACATCAACTGCTGTGGCAAAGCAACATCAACAAGGCATGTTGCATGCGACATGCTCAGGTGTGAGTGCTCGACAGTGATACTGCCGGCAGATGCATCTGTCTCCCGACCAGCTCCGTCCGGTAACACACACCACCAGCAGGTTGAGTCAAGAACTGGGTCGGCTCAGGCCATGAACTACCCCTTGAAAAGCTGGAACAGGTCAGCAACACACGCACAAGCTACTGCCCCTGCTGCGCCACTCTGCTGATGCTGCGTGCCTTGCCAGATCTACGCCAGAAGCAGCACATTTCTGCCGGACAACCACCACCCGAAAGTGCCACGCTGCAGCAGCTGTGATCTCAACCACAACACAGCCATACATTCAGCACACCACAAAATCAGAACGCCATCTGCTGGAACTCCGTGTCCTGCTTGGCCAGCTCCAGCAGCATGGGATCGTCGAAGAACTTGGTCACGCTCACATCCTCGCTCATGCCCTTGCGCCACTTGCCAGATCATCATCATCATCAGCAGCAGCAGCAGCAGCACGCATCTGCTGGACAACCACCACACCAAAGTGCCACACGCCGTAGCAACCACAACATGACGCTGTAGCAACCACAACATGACGCTGAAGCGACCAGAACACGACGCTGCAGCAACCACAAACAGCACGACCACACTAGAACGCCATCTGCTGGAACTCCGTGTCCTGCTTGGCCAGCTCCAGCAGCATAGGATCATTGAAGAACTTGGCCACGCTCACATCCTCACTCATGCCCTTGCGCCGCCATCCTGGTGCTGCTGCGTACGTTGCCAGATCAGCAGCAGCAGCAGCAGCACGCATCTGCTGGACAACCACCACACCAAAGTGCCACACGCTGTAGCAACCACAACATGAAGCTGTAGCAACCACAACATGAAGCCAAACACAAACAGCACAAAGACACTAGAACGCCATCTGCTGGAACTCCGTGTCCTGCTTGGCCAGCTCCAGCAGCATGGGATCGTCGAAGAACTTGGCCACGCTCACATCCTCGCTCATGCCCTTGCGCCGACGCGTCTTCACGCAGAACTCGCGCGCAAGCGCAGCAACAGGCGCGGGCTCAAGGGGCCGCAGCACTACGCTGCGGTCCAGGGGGTCACCCGGCACCACCGCCCAGTGGTCAAACACGCACTGGCAGAAGGCTTGGCCCTGCAGGGTGGAAATGAGACAGAACAGAGATGCAGCAATGCACATGGTCAGTGACAGCGGTGGCTCGGAATGATGGCGTAACAGGCCCAGTGGTCCAACACGCACTGGCAGAGGGCGTGGCCCTGCGGGGTGGAGATGTGAGACAGATGCAGCGGTGCAAATGTGAGACAGAGATGCAGCGGTGCAAAGGGTCGGTGACAGTGGTGGCTCGGAATGACGGCGAACATGCCCAGAGGTCAAACACGTACTGGCAGAAGGCCTGACCCTGCGAGGCGCAAGATCAGCAGATAGGTACTTCAGCACACAGCAGTACATGTTGTTGGCGACCGGTGTTGCACAACAACCATCTCTACTATTATCTGGATCATGACCGTGCAGCAGATGTTGTTGGAGTGGAGCCACGAATCAGAGCTCAAACATGCATCATCTCAGAGTAGGCCCGGCCGTATGAAAGGTCACGACAGCTGCATGCATGCATGCACCTAAAACCCATCAACTACGATCGACTAACCCACCTGTGTGTGGTACCGCAGGTCTGTCTCGAACCCGAAGCTCTCAATGACTGGCAGGTACGCCTTCACGGTAAAGATCGGCGTGCCGGGCCGCGGCAGGTCCTTCGTAACGTGGCCGCGCCTCTTTGCGAGCACGTTGTAGATGGCTGCGATGCAGTCTGCTGGCGTTTGGATCTCCACGTAGTACATAGGCTCCATGAGGCGAGGTGTGGCCATGAGGAAGGCGCTGTAGCACACGCGGCGCGCTGTGGGGATGACCTGCAGGGAGGGGGGGGCAGCGGCGGCGATGTTAGCACATGATGCGATTCAATTTCACGTCACACAGATGGAACCCCTTGCTCAACTTCTGCGTGAAGCTGAGTCGACTACGCAGATTGAAGTACGCAACACAGCAGATCACAGCCTGCCAGCACAGCACACTGCAAGCGCAGACGGGACTCGCGCTGTATTGCTCGACACCGCAACATCACCTTGTCATTAGTGGCGTGTCACCCAAGATAGGCAGTGCAGGCAGCACCACCTTGTAAGGACAGCCATGACGAACCATGCAATCATATTCAGCAGCCTCACCTGCCCGCCTCCCCTGTGCAGCGGCTCATCTGCGATGAGTGCGTCGGTGACCTTGAACTTCACGTTGCGGATCGGCTCGTCACACAGCGGGCCCTCACGCGTGCCCCACTGGAAGCCCTGCGAAGACCAGAAACACAGCAGAGGCAGCAAAGCGTCGATCGTTGCGCACATATGGTTGCAACTAGCTGCATGCTGCCACAGCAGGTGCTGCCTATGCAGCAGACCGTGCCTGAGCCACACACATAGGCACCCACAGCCACCAACAACGCAGCTTGTCTGCGCAAGTCCAGCTGCCGCCGTCGACAGCTCACCACCTGCCAACTGCCAACAGTCTCATGCAGGGCCTCAGGCAGCTCTGTTGTGGCATCCACTTATCTACAGCACCTGCACGATGCTGTCGCGCACAGCACCCAGCAGCGCGGTGCATCTCCCTTATGCCCAATGCACTCCAGCAGCACAGCGCCAAACTCCAAACTGCGCACCTGCACGATGCTGTCGCGCACAGCCCCCAGCAGCCCCTTGTCCGCTTCACCAGCCACAACTCAAACATTGCATGCAAAACGCCGGATATCTCTGTTGAGCAATCCACTCATGTACAGCACATTCAGGATTCTGCTGCGCACAGCACTTGCAGCCCGGTGCATCCGCCTCAAGCACAAAGCAATCCAGCAGCACGGCGCCAAACATTTGCAAACCTAGCGTCAAGCATAAGCCTAATCCTGCCCACCTGCACGATGCTGTCGCGCACACCACCCAGCAGCCCCTTGTCAACCTCCTTGCGTAGTTCCGGTTGCCACCAGCCACAGCTCAAAGTTGCATCCAAAACCCCATATATTTCTGTTGAGCAATTCATTTATCTACAGCACCCTGCACAATGCTGCTGCGCACAGCTCTCGGCAGCCACGAGCATCCCCCTATGCCCAATGTGATCCAGCAGCACCGCGCCAAACTCCAAATTGCCCACCTGCACGATGCTGTCGCGCACAGCACCCAACAGCCCCTTGTCCACTTCACCAGCCAGGGTGTCGTCCAGCAGCACGTTAGGCCCGTCAGCAGCAGGCCCAAAGGCCCACACGCTGCGCGCTGCCAGGGGGTCCCACTCGTAGGTGTCCACCAGGTAGGTGCCCAGCTTACGTGCTGGCCAGGTGATGCTGCACAGCAAAAACAAAAACGGGGGCAGGCAACAAGTACAAGGCGTCGAGTTGACTACGTTACGCAGAGGTGATGTACAGCGCAGCAGGGCAGTGAGAGGTGATACAGCAGCAGGCTCAAAGGCCCACACGCTGCGCGCTGCCAGGGGGTCCCACTCGTAGGTGTCGACTAGGTAGGTGCCCAGCTTGCGGGCAGGCCAGGTGATGCTGTACAGCAACGAGATTTAACACAGTGGCAGGCAGCAAGTGCAGTGTGTGGAGTTTGAATCAAAGGTGACACAATGCACAGCGCGGCAGGGCTGTGGCAGGTGACACAAAGAGGTCAGGTGTAGCGCGTCAATTGCTGCCAGCTCGACCTAAACCAGGCCCAGCCGTGATCCTGCCAGGCTGGCCTTAGCAAGAGCAAAGGCAGATCAACCACTTCACCCAGCACCAAAAATTCTGAACCCCCAAACCCAGACCCCCCAAACCCTGCCCCCTCACCTGATCTTGCCCGACTCTATGTCCTCAGCATGTCAGCTCAACCATTTCGCTAACAGCACACTGACTACATACCCATGCAAGAATGACCTGCTGTCCCACCCGATATTGCCCATGTCTATGTCCTCGGCTGGGCCCTGCCTGAACGAAAGTAAATCAATTATTTCACCCAGCAGGCTTTTTTCTCAAAAACCCTAGAACCCCAAAAACCCTGCCCCCTCACCTGATCTTGCCCGACTCTATGTCCTCAGCATGTCAGCTCAACCATTTCGCTAACAGCACACTGACTACATACCCATGCAAGAATGACCTGCTGTCCCACCCGATATTGCCCATGTCTATGTCCTCGGCTGGGCCCTGCCTGAACGAAAGTAAATCAATTATTTCACCCAGCAGGCTTTTTCTCAAAAACCCTAGAACCCCCAAAACCCTGCCCCCTCACCTGATCTTGCCCGACTCGATGTCCTCGGCCAGCCCCTTGTCCAGCGGCTCAGCGATCATTGTGACCTTGTTCCTGCGGTTGGGCGTCTCCGCAAAGCACTTGAGGCTGCTGGTCTCCACCACAGTCTCGCAAAAGGCCACCACGGGGTCTGCCACCTTCACCTCAATGTCTGCAAAACAGCAGCAGCAGCAGCAGCAGCGGCAGCAGCAGCAGTACAGCATGAGTACACGGCATTCAGCTCTGTAGGGAGTGTGTATGAACAATGTATGTGGCAGTGCAGAGCAGTCCCATGTATGGACACTGTGTTGACTGCCAGGGACACACTCTACGCAGCCTGGCCCGAGTGGCCACCCGAGAGCTACTCACAAAAAACACTGCCCACTGCAGGTTTCAAACATGGTTGACCACAGAACCTACATGCAGCTCAGCTGCAGCCAGGCCTCACACCATTGCAATATCATTCCGGAACTCAGCTGCACCCTCTTCCTCACCTGCATACATCTCTCGCAGGTCCTTCATGATGCTGTCCAGGTACAGCTCGCCAGTGCCCAGCAGCGTGTGCTCGCCAGACTCCTCCACGCGCGTCACAGCAAGGGGGTAGCTGCGGCAGCAGCGCAGGAATACAACACACAGTACTCACATCAGCATCTCAGTACTCACATATCAGCAACAGCAGCCAACCAAGAGCCAGCACAATATACATACAGCTGTACAAACTATCATGTTTGAGAGGAGCAGAGCAGGCAAATGCCAAGCGCTGCTTGTCATGCACCATCAAAATTTTATGTGGAAAGCTTCACTACTTGGACGTGGCATCCAACCGTGCTAGCTCATAAGTTGTAAGTCATGCCGCACGCCACGCGTGAGGGCCGCACCTCTTGTTGATCTTGCGCAGCCCCTCCACCATCTTGGGCAGCTCACTCGGCTGCAGCGGCTCGGTGGCAATCTTCATCACACTGCAGCAGCAACACCAGCAGCAGCAGCAGTAGCAGCAGCAGCAGTAACCTCACACAAGCACAATTGAATCTCACAAGCAAACCGGCAGGCACGTAACAGACAGCAGCAACAGCTGGATCAACATGTCCTGCCGGACACCAGCAGCAGCAACGAAAGCAATAGGTGCAAGCATCCCTGCAGGTGAGCAAGACACTAGCAAGCTGCATGCTGGCCTCACAAAACTCCGCTGTAACATATAATGTAGCAAACTTTGAGCGTGCCCCACCTGCGCGTCGGGAAGCGCAGCGGCCTGAACACGTCCAACCGCACAACACTCATGTTGTAACATACATTGTAACAAACCGTAAGCGAGCCTCACCTGCGTGTCTGAAAGCGCAGCATTTCAACAATCATCTCGTATACCCAACATGTAACATAACAAACTCTAAAGCAGGCCCCACCTGCGCGTCTGGAAGCGCAGCGGCCTGAACACGTGCACCTCCTCATCCAGGTGGCGGCCCACCACGGTTGCCGTCTTGCTGATGAGCGCGTCCAGCCCCTCCACAAGCACCAGGTTGCCCGCAGTCACCTTGCCCATGGGGACCCTGGCCAGAGACAAAACAAGCAGGGAGACAAGCAGGCTCAGGAAATGGAAAGGCCGGTTCCAGGGGCTGGCGGCTCAATCAGCCATCTGAGAGGCAGGCGAGTGCTTTGAACGAGTTTGGTAACCATCTACTAGTCATGTGCGGCGGCAGGCATCAAACACCCACCGCAAGGCGAGTTTGAACCTGCAAAGCCTCTATGTAGGCTGACTCGTGTGATGCAGGTGACCTCAGTTCCATGGCAATTAATGGCACTATCAAGGTGACGGCTATTAACGCAAACGCCCTGAATGCAGCTAACAGCCTGCCAGCTGCAGGCATGCATGTTGCAAGTTGCGTGCCATGCGCACCTGTACCGTGCCTGGTAGAGCCACACGTTGCGGACAACAGCGTCGCCGCTGTCCTCATCGTCATCAGGGGTGAAGCCCTCACCCAGCACACGCACCTGACAGCAGCAGCAGCAGCTGCAATGTCATACAGCAGTGTCATATAACAGTGTTGCATGTGCTGCAACACTAACAGGCAGAAATTTAGCCCCCATACAGAAGTACGCAACCGATGTGCCAGTATGTCTACAGAGTGGCAAAGAGTGGCAACCGTGGGGTGATCAGGGGTGAAGCCCTCACCCAGCACCCGCACCTGGCGGCAGCAGCAGCGGCACATGCGTGATGCATGTGCACGCTGAGATAGTGAACTCTCTCAGTGCCCCTGTGGCATCAGTGGTTCTGCCGTGGTTGAAGTATACAAAGCGGCACCCACAGCAAAAAGGTGTTGCCCCGCACAATGGTCCACAGGACAGATATGCATAAAAGTAAACGGCCGTGGTGCTTGTGTGCAGCCCCGCCTGCTGCAACCGCCGCACCTCATCTCCTGGGCGCAGCGTGCCACTGAAGATGCGGCACAGCGGTAACAATACAGCAGCAACCGCACACCACACCAGCAGCAGCTGTGCTGCACACAAAGCAAGCAGCCTGATTGTGAAACGCCTGGCAAAGCCTGCTTGCTGCAACCCTTGCACCTCATTTCCTGGGCGCAGCGTGCCACTGAAGATGCGGCACAGCAGCAACAACACAGCAGCAACAACACACCACATACAGCAACAGCTGTGCTGCGCACACCGCAGGACAGACTGTTTGTGAAACGTATGTTGTAGTCTGCCTGTTTCAACCCCGCACCTCGTCTCCTGGGCGCAGCGTGCCACTGAAGATGCGGCACAGCAGCAACAACACAGCAGCAACGACACACCACATACAGCAACAGCTGTGCTGCCCAAAACCTAGGACAGAAGAAAGATAAAACGCCTGTTGAAGCTTGTCTGCTGAGACAGCCGCACCTCATCTCCTGGGCGCAGCGTGCCACTGAAGATGCGGCCGTACGCGTCAAAGCTGCTGGCGTCGTTCTTGGGGAACAGCTTGGCAACATGCAGCACCAGCGGACCTGCACACACATAGCAGCAGCAGTTGAGGCACATCACTCAAGGTGCAGCACACACGCAGGAAATGTCGTAAGCATCCACCAGGCCATGCCACACAACACATTTCTGCGCACGTAATCAGGTACATGACAAGCTATTGAGGCATAATCCTCCCAATGCACATCAAGCACACAGCAGCTCGACGTCCTGCTATCTGCTGACCTGTGCGCGAGCAGCCAGTCATGAACTGCAGCAGTGGACTGTTGGGGTCCTGCGGGCCTGTGTACAGCCGCGCCACCTTGGCTGCTGTGGCCTCCTTGCTGCTGGGCACGTGGGCCACCAGCATGTCCACGATGCCTGTGGCGCTGCCAAACACCTTGCTGCACACCTACAGCAGCAGCAGCAGCGCATGAGGTGTGAGCACAATGGGCCAAAAGAGATGTAGTGCGCGAGACGCCACCACTAGTAATGTGAAGGTGCCGTTGCAAGGTACGTCAACGACGTCCCAGTGCACACCATGGCAACCTCACCTATCGCCATGTTGTCCCATTGCATTGTGCAACCCTCAGTATCACATCAGCAGCTGCTGCACGCTCGGCTGTGTACTTGCACAAATATTGCGCCTGACCCATGCAGATGCTGAATTACACCCTGTGGCTTGCCTCGCACGCATTTCAGCAGCCGCTTTACGTCCTGGCTGTATACTCTGAGCTGAGTATAAGCACACATGTCATGCACAGCACAGGCACACAAACCTACCACAAAGCCAAGGGTTCCCAATGCCTCGCATTCCTCACTCACCTCCTTCAGCAGCGGCTTCACGTCCTGGCTGTAGGCGCTGCTCTTGAGGTGAATGCCAAACTCATCACCCAGCAGCCGCTCGATGGTCTTGGGGTGCTCGCCCACCACTGCTGACGTCAGCTTGTACAGCGGCTCGAGGATGAACGTCACAAACGAGCGGTCAGCACCTGCAGGGGTCATCAGCAGCGGCAGCAATCCACTCATAACTTTGTGGCATGCAACCATGTTCCATGGCACACCTTGCAACACGTGCGGAGTGGGCTATGTAAGCTACATACATGTATGTCCAGCATATGCTGTGCTGCCTCACAGGCTAAGCTGACCTAGCTGCTGAGCTTGCGCCTGACGGCACACTCTTCAAGGATAACATAACAAAACCCACACGACTCTGCACATGCGCGCCATGCCCTGCCCGTGCACACATCTGTAATACAGCTACTTGATAGGCTGTCACTGAAAAGTGCATGCTAACACACCTAGTGCATGCCACCACACCTAGTGCATGCCATGACTCACCTAGCTGCGGTGGCTTGCGCCTGAAGACGCGCTCCTCTTCGTAGTACCACACGTCACCCCACAGCCGCCGCGCAAACTCATCCACAAGCAGCACATCCTTGGGAGCATCCCCACACACGCCCTTGTACAGCTGCGCAAACGATCGCAACGTGAAGCTGTAGCCATACGCGCAGCTGGCAAACGCCACGTTGCCGATTACAGGGTCGAGTAACGGTGTGGTGCCTGCTGCTGCTGCTGCTGCTGCGGTGCCGTTTGCGGCGCCATTTGCTACGTCGCCGCCGCCTGCGGTGCGTATTACGGAGTTGACTTCCTCTATTGTGAATGCGATCTTGTGGTAGGCGTCAGCAGGCGGCAACTTCAGCTCAGTGATGAGCCGGTCGATCTGTGCAAGCAAGAAACAGGGGGTGACCCAGAAGGCCGCAGCAGAAGCAGCAACAGCAGCAGCAGGTGATGAAGATTAAGTTCAGGATGGGTTCGTCTCAGCAGATGCCCCAGGTATTGTTAACACACAGCCGCTCAAGGGCAACCCAGCAATCAACCAGCACGTACTGATCGCCAGCGGTCATTCAAAGCCGTTGCCAAGCAGGCATGCGGACGACGACTTGCAATGCCAAAACGCGATGTTGAAAGATACAGGGAGACAAGCACATGCTGACATAAACATGCTAGTCAACAGCGTGTTCAGTGCACGGCACTGCGTCGCAGCTGCGTCGCACCTTGCTGACGAGCATGGTGATGGCCAGGCCCTCCTGCACTGCTTGCTGGATGGCGCGCTCCGTGGCTGCCCCCACGCCCTCCAGCACGTCAACCACCAGCAGCACACCATCAGCCAGCCGCATCGCAGCGGTCACCTGCAGAACAACCAAGAGATCAGACACATGAGGACCAAGACAGCTAAGGCATTGGCCAGCAGCACACCATCGACCAGCTGCATAGCAGCAGTCACCTGCAACAGCAGAACATTGCAGCACCAAGAGATCAGACACAAGAGCACCCAGACAGTCAAAGCATTGGCCAGCAGCACGCCAGTAGCCAGCCGCATCGCAGCAGTCACCTGCAGCCGCATCAGAGCATTGCAGCACCAAGAGATCAGACACAAGAGCACCCAGACAGTTAGGGCATGCGCCACACCATCGCCCAGCCGCATCGCAGCAGTCACCTGCAGTCGCAGAACAACATTGCAGCACCAAGAGATCAGACACAAGAGCACCCAAATAGTTGAGCATTGGTCAGCAATTACGCCATCAGTCAGCCGCATTGCAGCAGTCACCTGCAGCCGCATCAGGAAGAGAAGCAAGGGACACCCCAGTCCAGCACAGCAGAGTTGTTGTACGGAAACTAGGTCCCTGTCCTGGCAAGTAACAAGGTCCCTGCAGTCGGTTCCATGCACCGCTGCTGACTTGATCAGCAACAGCATAAACACCCGCGTCATTCTGACGGTTAGTTGAACTCAATGCCTATTGACAATCCTTTGTTGTGGCTTGTGTGCTTTCAACAGACGAGCCATGACAAGAGAGCGGCAATAGGCATCGACTTCAACCAACCGTCAAACAGAGTGCAAAGCAGCTGCGGCCGGCTGCGCATCAGCATCAGCATGACCACAAACGCTATTCTGATAGCAGCAAGAATCCATGCCGCAACCAAGGCCCGCCAATAGGCATCGACTTCAGCCGCCGAAAACAGTGCAAGGCGTTTGAACAAAAGGCAGCACGTCACCTCGTCGTTGAAGTTGACGTGTCCCGGGCAGTCGATGATGTTGGCGAGGTAGCTCTTGCCGCTGCCTCCCTCCAGCACCAGGCTCATGGGCATGGCCTTGATGCTGATGCCGCGAGCCTGCAGGAAACACCAACAGCAAACTGCCATCAGCTTTTGTATTTCACCAGTCAGCTGGCTGGTTGATGACATGCCTGGTGTTCACATGCAGACTGCACACTTGTGCGTGGGATGCCCAAGACCTCACAGCATGTTGAACTGCCAACACTTACAGCCCATGCGGTGGCAATCACACAACATGACAGCCGAGCACCACAGGTGCCGCACCTACGCGTCAACGCGCGTGTCGGTGAAGCGCGTTGACAAGCCCAAGTGCAGGCTACCACAGCAAAAATTCACAGCCCCATACCCGTTGCCGCACCTGCTCGTCAACGCGCGTGTCTGTGAAGCGCAGCGGCTTGCCCTGTGCGTTGCGGATGCCCAGCGCCGCCACGTCATGCGTCTGCTCCACCAGCATGTCCAGCAGCGTGGTCTTGCCGTGGTGCAGCCCGCCAACAACCTGCGTCAAGGCAGTCACAACGACAAGCAGCCTTGAGCAGACGGATGGTACAGATGAACAGCCGTTGTCATGGTACACGCACAGCAGCGTGATCTTGCCGTGGTGCAGCCCGCCCACAGCCTGCAAGCGTGGGGGGTAACAGAGACATACGCAGTCCAGCAAGCAAACTGTTGCTGCAAACAATGAAGATAGAACAAGACACAGCCATGTGGTGTTGCGGTGGTGCAGGCCACCAACAACCTAAGAGCGTGACAGGCCAGCAACAGAGACACATGTAGACCAGAATTCAGCAGGCGGACAGTATGTCTGCTACAGATAACATGTTATGGAGAGAGCGAAAGACATAGCCATGTGGTGTTGCGGTGGTGCAGGCCGCAAACAACCTGGGGGATGGGGGTGGGGGTCAGCAGCAGAGACATGGCACTTAGACTCCCAGAGCAGAGGCACTCCCTGAAACACCTCACACCATCACGCCCACATCAAGCAACAGGCCTTCCACTCACTGCTACGTTACGTATCAGCTCCGGAGCTCACACATCATGCATGCACCACATGCTCCCAGTCTAAGCACCTGATGAGTGATGTGTTGTACGACAGTCTTGCACTCTGAGCATGCCACTCACCGCTACGTTGCGTATGAGCTCCGGATTACTGCTCAGCGCCGCCAGAAACTCTCCACTGTAGTGCGTCGCAAGCGGCACATCCAGCAACTTCTCATGGCGCTTGCTGATCACAGGAGCAATGATGGGCGTCTCCAGCGGCTGTGCATCCTCCTCCATGACTAGCGTTTCTGTCTCAGCTCCGTACGTCTCCTCTGCTGTGGGGTAGTACTTTTTGTCCTCTGCCAGCACGATGGCTGTGCCAGGGTCACCCGCTGCAACACAGCAGCAACAGAGATGAACAAGGAGCGACAACACAGAGCTGCATATCAGACCAAGAGCAAGCCATTGCATCAGCTGCAGGTACGTACCTGGCATCGACATTGCACTTCCTGTGCCAGCACATTCACTGCGCCAAGTCTACAATGCCCCAACACGCTAAACATGCCATAGACATGAGATGCACCAGCTCCGGGGGCCGCAGCCTGCCATGAGCATGCCAAGGCAACTGCTTCTGCATGCTGCTGCATCACCTGCTGCGGTGCATCAACTGTACCAGCACTTGCTGCTTCCTGACATCCTGCAGCTGTTACTGCCCATCAAGAATTGGCAGTCAACAGACCCAGCCAGCTGAGTTGCGGCTGCATTTTACTTCGCACTTCGAGTTGCAGCACATCTGGTCCTCTACTGTGCAGCTGTCATGCTACGCAGCTGAGCCAGCTGCACCCTCACCATCGTCTGCTGCATAGCCCATGTGCGGCCCCGCGTCGTCAGCGTCATGCATTGCCTCGTCATCATCATCTTCATCGTGACCCAGCTGCTGCTGCTCATCCTCCTCCTCCTCTTCCTGCAGCAGCAGCAGCAGGATCAAAACCACACATGTTCAAAAACCTTGGCATTCCGCTTGTGCTTGTGCACAATGACACTGCTACCAGGCAAGCGTCCTGCAGCACCTGAGCTCTGCAGCTGCACAAGATCTGTGCCATGCCTGATGGACCCACTGTCAGATGTGTCAGATGTTGGTGTTGGTTTCCATGCGCATCACTTTTCGACAGCATGTGTGTCGAGCAACGTACTTGGTTTTTCTGCAGCTGGCTGGCACGCTGACATGCTGGGCAGTGGTACGCTGCTGCAGCGCGTTGGAACCGCCGCAGTAGCCACACAAATACACACAATCGCTTGTGTGTGCTGTCTGACTGCCCGTGTGTATGTTTGTATGTATGCTTGTAAAAGCATCAACCTGACACTGCTGGTGCAGGAGTGGCTGTGTCAAACGTTCACACACTCAATACCACTGGCTGCTACACTAAGCACGAGTGGGCTGTAGGAACTATGCCTGCTGCCTTCCTTTCAACACGAATGCGTTGCTTGAAGATTCAGAAATCGCCATACCCCTGCTGCAAGGAGATCAGGCTGCACTGCCCCTGCGCTCACTACACTCACACTACACTGCTGTGCTGCTGCTGCTGCTGCTACCTGGGCCTTATCTCACCTGATCACTGTCCGACAATGCAGGACCTACATAATTACCAAACTCATCATAGTGGGAGTCCTCCATGCTGCCCTGCTACCGCAGTCGGGCCCCACTAGCCCCCACTACAGATGAGAGCGCTGCTGCTCTCCCTGGCCAGCAGCTGCCGCCCCTGTTGATGGCCGAACAGGAGTGAACTATCAAACCAGTGCGGTTGTATACACAGGTAACAGCTGTAACCTCGTTCTTTGGCAGCAAGCGAGAAGAACACAACCCTGGCCTGCTTTACGGCTTGATGATCAGCAAGAATCGGAGCATCCGATAACTATTCATGAAACTCATATCTGAACAAGGGGCACAGGTGTCTTCGTAGTGTTCACACTGAACCCGCAGTCACTCGTGTCGTTCTTTGAATTTCAGACAACTGCTCACGCCTCAGCAGCAAGTGGCAGATTCAAATATCTCGCAGTCTCACACCCTATCCTCAGACAGCCAATGCGTTGCTGCTAGTTACGGCACCATCTGCTGTGTCAGCCTTGCTGCTTTTTATTCTCGCCACTTCTCGTCACATTAAGATGCAGTGCCTTCAATCTCATTCCGCTAGATGTGGCATCTCTAGTACCAGCAGCAGCAAACAGAGCGTGTCTCCTTGCTGCCGGCCTGCACAGCAGCAGCGCTGCAGCACAGAGCTGCTGCCGGCAGCAGCACTCAACCACGCTAGGCGTGCAGTGACAACCGCAGCAGCAAAGAGCAGCCCAAAAGACAAGGGCGGTGCAGCAACTGGCAAGGGTTTTGGTCCTGCAAAGCCGCAGAAGGTGGTGGATGAAGGGTGCCCTTGTGGATCCAACGAGTACTACAAGGTGTGCTGGCATTGCTGCAATCATGCTGCTGCATTCCTGCTGCTTTCAAACCTCCTGCTTTTCATCGTAACTGTAACTGCCTCATTACACTTGATTCCTTTTCGTACTTCGCTTGCCAGCTGTTTGGCATCAACAGTATGCATGCCACCACGCAAGCACGTGAGCCTCCACCCCACTTAACCCCAGCTGCTCCCGCTGCAGAAATGCTGCAAGCCGTACCACACGGGTGCTGCTGCCGCACCCACTGTTGAGGCCACCATCCGTGCTCGCTTCAGCGCCATCCTGAAAAAAGACATCTCCTACCTGCTCAAGACCAGCCACCCTGACCTGCACACGTTCATGTACGGTTCAGAGCCGGGGCAGTCGCTGCGCCAGCTGCAGGACGACCTCTGGAACACCGGTGAGCTCTTGCAGCATGATGAGCTCATGCAATGTAGTGCAGCTGCAGCACACACTTGAATGGTACATACGGGTCAGAGCCGGGCGTTTGCTGCGCCAGCTGCAGGACGACCTCTGGAACACCGGTGAGCCTTTGCAGGATTAGCGCATGCAATGTAGTGCAGCTGCAGCACACACTTTGACGTAGGTGAGCTGCCTGAAAGCTGCCAGCGCTAGCAAGTGTGTCAAGAACAAGCCATTTTTGCTGCTTGTCTGTTGCAGCAGGAGCTTCAAAGTGACAGCTGTAGCAGCAGATTTTGCTGCACCTGTGTACGTTGGACGTACACCTTCTAATCTTCTTACGTCACGTGCGCTGCCTGCCTCTGCAGCTGACCATTACGAGTACAGCAACCTCAAGATCCACTCAGTGAGTCACAGCTGCAGCAGCAACCGCAGTGTCTGTGGCAGCAAGAACAGCGGTGGCAGCATTGTTGGCCTCAGCAGCTCCAGATGGTACTTTACTGACGGCGAGTTGAGGTAGCAGCGGGTGTCTAAGCCTCAAAATCCAGCTGTCTGCTGCTGCTTGTGTCAGTGGTGTGCCAGCAGCTTGTCAAGAGGTTTCCAGCATTGACAATGCATCATCCCTGCAGCAGTCTGTAGCCAGCACAATTGTAAGCACCCCCTCACCCTGCCCTCACCCACTTGCTGCCACCTCCTCCCTACCCTTCTGCTGCAACTCCCCTTCACCATCAACAGGTGCAGCCAGGGGAGCAGCCAGACGAGGCATACGCAGTCTTCCAGTACACCGTGTATGACCTGCGCACCCCACTGATTGACGACCAGGGCAACAAGTCGCGCAAGGTGCAGATCGAGCAGAGCAGGTTCCTGCAGGACCCTGACACCAAGCTGTGGCGCTTTGCTGATTACAAGCTAGTAGAGGTGCCTGAGGCGCTTGCGCGGACAGCGGAGCTGCAGGCAAAGGACATGGCAGCAGCATCAGCAGCAGCACCTGCGGCTGCTCCTGAAGCTGCACATCAGTAGGGTGGTAGGAAACGGCAGCGACGAGGCTTGTTTGGGAGGCGCTGAGGCACAGCCAGAAGTTGACCAAGCAGCATGCGAATGCGGCCGGAAATGCATAAAAGTAGTGATGCAGGCCAAAAGGTCCTGACTACAAGCTTGTGGAGGTGCCTGAGACGCTCGCGAGGACAGCAGAGCTGCAGGCAAAGGACATGGCAGCAGCATCTGCAGCAGCACCTGCAGCTGCTCCTGAAGGTGCACAGCAGTAGGGGTGGTAGGAGAGCCAGCAATGAGGCTGGTTCTGGAGGCAGGGAGGCACGAGGCACAGCCAGAAGTTGGACAAGCAGCATGTGATTGCGGCTTGAAATGCGTCAAAGTAGTGATGCAGGCCAGCAAGAGGTGCTGACTATCAGCTTGTGGAGGTGCCTGAGGTGCCTGCGAGGACAGCAGAGCTGCAAGCAAAGGACATGGCAGCAGCATCAGCAGCAGCACCTGCAGCTGCCCCTGAAGGTGCACAGCAGTAGGGGTGGTAGGAGAGCCAGCAATGAGGCTGGTTCTGGAGGCGCTGAGGTGCACAGCAGCCGAAGTTGGATGCTGGCTAATGCGGGTTCTCCTGGCAGTGGTTGTAGATCTTGCTGGCTGCACATTTTGAGGTGCAGCGTGGGCATGTCCGGGGCTGTACAGCTGCTTGCCGGGGGCTACAAAGCACGGCACTGTAACAGCTGTCATGGTTTAGGGCCTGGGGTTATGCTCGAGGGTGAGAAAAAGCAAAGCAGCAACATAACAGCAGCAGCAGCAGTGGCGGCAGCAGCGTGTGTAGCAAAAATAGGATTGGAGGGAGGGTGCAGCAGTTTTGGGGCTAGCAGCTGCAGTTGGGGCAGCAGGGTTGACGGTTTGGGGCTGTGAGCTATACATGTGGTTGATGCAAGACGCCTGGTCACGGTGACTGCATCTTGAGCTACAGACACTACGAACGGATGCGGCGCTAGCATGCGGCGCACTGTGACTATTTACACACTGTGGAGCGCTGCTGCTGGCTTTTGGCTGCGACATTTCATGTTTTGTTATGGCGCTGTTTTGGTGATGGCTTATGCAAGAGCTGCGCTAGGCTGTGCGTGTCTGCTGTAGAGCAGTGCATCTGCATGCACACCGCGCCTGGCAGACTGACAAGACTAGATCAGGGCTTAAGTTGTGGCTCCCGGCCCAGGCTGGGCCAAGTTTTTCGTTTGGTCGTGACAACTCCTGGGCAACAAGATGTGTACACAAGATGGCATACGGTACGTGCGTTGCAGTAGTTTTGAGCTCTGATCACGTTCCCCTTGTAACAAAATCTGATTGTGTCGTGTGACATGTGATGGCTGCTGCTGCGGCGCTGCAGATCCATTTGTCCCCCGTGTAAGATCACGTTAGAGGTTGCCTGTTACCTGTTACCAAGGTGCCTCAGGTCAACAAAAACTGGCCAGCACAGGTCGCAGCAGGATAGGCCGGGAAATAGTAAGCTCAACTTGAGTGTCATTGTCAACTCTTGATTCAGCCGCGGTCACCTCCGGCCAGTGCGAGGTGAGGCCCATCCATGGCCATGACGTCATGTCGACGGCAAGCGTCGTGTACAATTCGCATAGCAGAACACTTGACACCACGCCAGCCGTTAATCTCAGGCAGAGCGTGCCACTTTTAGGCTAATGACTAGCTAGTCTCACCGCCTACAGGTGGTTCAACCAACCTGTTGATCTCTGCACCTAATTGTACAGCAGCTGAACAAAGCAATCCCACCCTGCCAACGTCCCCTCGCGATGCCGCTCACGGCAGCTTTGCTCCCGTTGCCTTCAGCTGCACGCTCTGGATCTTGTTCTCGCTCAGGCAGTACAGCGTGCTGCCCACAAAGGCCAGGTTGGTCACGCGGCCACACCTGATACTGCCCAGCCGTGTGCCGTCGGCAGCGAACACCTCCACGCCATCGTGCGTGCCGGTGTACACTGCAGCAGCAATGCAGGAAGGCAGCACAAGCAGAGACAAGCAACAGTTATCCGATAACTCTATGATACCACCATGATGGCACTACCAGCATGCGATGCCATCAGCTGCAGCCAAACCAACCGCAAATGCGGCCTTTTAGTCCGCAGACTGACTAGAGCGGCTCAACTGCACTAAACCAATCAACTCTATTGCAGAATGCTCAGCGCAATGCTGGCATGCATGGGCTGCTTTAAGCCTTGTGCAAACTGCAGAACGATGCTGTATCTATGACTGCGTACTCACCATTGCCGTTACTGTCCACCTTGATGCCATCTGGCTTGGTTGACTGCGTGACAGCAAACACGCGCCGGTTCTCCAGCCTAGGCATGGCAGCGCTGCCGTCATCACTGCTGCCGCTGCTGCTGGTAGCTGCTGGTGCAACCACATCAAATGCGTAGATGGTTTCTGCACGTGGTTTGGCCATTTCCTGCAGGACAGCCGGAACAACAGCAGCTGCTCCGCTGTGAAACCGCATGGGTGCATGATCATCATAACAGTGACGTTGGCAGGATTCGCACACACAAAAACTTGCTCCCTCCCTCAATTTTGGAACCGAGCAGAAATGCCGCAGTGCATGCGTCTGCATTGCCACCATAGAGTACCCGCTGCAAGCAGCATGTCATGCATGCCCCAAGTGCAAGCTATCATGCGCGGATCGCACGTCACCTCTAGTCTCCATGCCATCACAAACTCAGGCTACGCAGCCGCTGCAGCTGCAGCTCTGCTCCACTCACACTTTCTTCACCGGTGTCTGTGACATACAGTGTCTGGAAGTCTGGTGAGAAGGCAATGCCGTTGCACATGGCAAAGTGCTCAGCCAGCACAGACACAGCACCAGTGGCGGGGTGGAAGGCATACACCCTGCTGCCCAGCTCCGGCTCTGGCCTGAAGTGCTGCTTGTAGCCGTATGGAGGGTCTGCAAGCAGCATCACATCGTGTTAAACTCAACGATACGCTTAGCGCAAGCTGCACGTTCACAGCAAGCGGGAACCTCAGGTTTGCGGCACAAAAGACCCTTTGGCTGGGTGTGTGCACCTGCCACCCGGATCGGATCCAGCACATCTCCAAAAAGCCAGCACTTCAAGCAGTGCTGCACAGCCTGTGCGCAGCATGATGCTGCGCACCGTAGCTCCTGCGCCTCAAAGGCTTATAACAAAGAACAACACACAATGCACAATGCACAGCAGGAGGTCGACGTTGACTTCCACATCACGTGTGCAATGCATTTGTGTTTAGCAGTTGAGCTGCATCAGTGCATCTGCTGCGCCGCAGCCAAGCCTCGCCGGTGAACCAGATGCTGCCATCGCAGTACAGCACCACGTCATTTGGCGAGTTGAACTGCTTGCCCTGGTAGCTGTCCAGCAGCACCTCGCTGCTCATGCTGCTCAGGTTGACCCTGTTGATGGCAGGGGGGCGCTCGCCACGGCCCTGCAGCAGCACAGGCATTGCTTATGGGTTCAGCCCCAATTTGGTGGGGTTTTGCCAGCACAGCCAGTTTGCGGCAGAGGCAGCTTGCAAGCTTTGAAACGGTCTCAACAGGAGAGCGCCGCACAAAGAGCAGCAACAGTTGTTGCAAGATGGCAACAAGCAGCACCACCACTGGCAGTAGCTTTAGCAGGTTGCACCCAGACTCATAAACTCGTGTAGTGGTCACCAGAATGCGCACCTGTGTGACCAGCACAAACGAGTCGTCTGAGCCTGGGCAGTTGGTGGCCCCGTTGGGCATGGGCAGCTGCTTCACCAGCTGCTGCGGCAGGTGCTCCACTGCTCCACAGCTCAGGTCCAACGTTTGCAGCTGCAGCGTACAGGAGTGAGAAGACAGGAACCTTTACATTTTGTCGGACTGTGCCTGTAGCAGCTATGTAGGCGATGCAGCAGTGCTCCTACGACCATATTCGCATGCCTGACATGACGTATGCATGCCCTCAATCTGGTCAGTGCCGTAAGAAGATGTGCATTGCTCTGCTGCCGACCTGAAGTGCACAACATGCTGTTGGGATAGGCTGCAGAAAGCCGCTTTGCCCAGTGGAGGGCGCTCACCTGGATGTGCTGCTTTGCGCTGTCCATGTCACCCAGGCGGTTGGAAACAAAGAACAGCTGCACGATAGCAGCACACAATTCTGCGGGTTTCGGACGACAACCACACCCACAGCACTACTGCCATTATGTCGCTTTTGTGCTGGTCACGATGGGGCTGCAGGACTGCACCCATGCAGATGAGGTCAGCCTGGCACAGCTGGCACAGTCTTGCACATGATTTGACGCAATACTAGCAGTCACTGCCAGTTGGCAGCTGCCAGGGATGGTATCCCTGCGGTTGCTGCTAATCACAGCGATTGACCAAGCACTGACATCAACTGCATTGCACAGCACACAACATCATGATGCTGCAGCAGTGCACAGTTCAGCAGCTGCACTATAGCTAGAGTTGTATCAACATGCGAGCGCAGCTGCTGCAGGCGCTGCGTACATGTACCCGCCAGTGTTCTGCCCGAGCCCAGCAGCAGGCCCCCTGCTATCTTCCTGCTGCTCACCTTGTTCAACTTCTCCAGGTATACCGGAGCCTCATGTGCAAATGCATAGTCTCTTTCTGCTACAACTCTGCCTGGCTGCGTGGGATCTATGATGCTGCTGAATACAGGATTTGCCACTTCATAGCTGCTGCTGTCCTTGGTGCTGGCTGTCTTCTGCTGATCCCTGCTCGCGTGTGGCACTGCATCGCTGCCCAGGGGTGCAAGGGCGGCCATTTCTGAGTTGATAAAACTTGGGACGCCTGCATGATGATAAGTGCATTGCCAGCATGAATATATATGCTGCTGCCCAACAACAGTACTGTGTACGTGAGGCACCACAGTGCGTTACCTGAGTACACTGCACCGGTTGCAGACACAGAACGCCTAATACGACTCCCTTAGACTGACTGGGCACTGCACTATCGCCAGAAGAGCGTCGAAGCAAAGCCACGGAAAGGCTCTGGGCCAAATGTCGTCCAGAGTTCGGAAACGTGCGCCTGTACAGTGGCCGAAGATTACGAACAGATTGAAGCGCCTTAGCATGACGTCTGGATGCTCGTTATATTGGCTGCCTGCAGCAACCAGGTGTTGCCTGTGTCACTTACCTTGGAACGTCGCTAGCTCGGCCTGGTTTTCGGAGCCGAATTCAGTTGGCAGCAAAGCAAGATCATGCAGAGTACGTGCAATGAAAGAGAGACGCTCCCACATAGCGGCACCTGCTGTTCTGCAGACAAGCTCGATGCTAGACATGTTTGGCCATGGTCAGACACACAGTGCGTGCAATCCGCCTGTTGCCCAGCTGCTTCTCACAAATCACTGGCTTACAACAATTTCCACTCATACCATGCATTTTCATTAATCAAAAGCTGCAGACCTTCGCAAACACCCCATGCAGCCATCAGGCTGACAAGCACGTGACACCGAACTGTGCTTGCACAACGCCCCCGCCCCCCTCAGACAAAGCAATGCAGTCATGCAGCTGCCAACCTTGCATCTGCCAGCTTGATCAGCATATGTATACCCCTCCCTCCTCTCCCCCACTCTCCTCACTCACACTCAACTACTGCAGCTCAATCTGCATGTGGCCTGCCATCACCCACTCGCTCTTCTACACCTGCTGCGGGCGCCGCTTGCTGCTGCATCTGCTCCTGCTGCCCCACTCCATTGGCCTGCTGCTGCTGCTGCTGGTGCTGCTGCTGCTGCAGCTCATCAGCTGCAAACTGCTGCATAACAACATCCGCTGCTGGCCTGATCGGCTCGTCCACTGGGAACATGGCCTGAATGACGGCCGGCGTTTTGAGCGGCCGCCGGCCCGTCATGCGCGGGTACACATCTTCCAAGAAGTAGTACGCATGCCCTGCAGAAGCAAACGGCACATGCAGAGCAATGGTCAAGCTGTTAGCAGCTGACGGTCAGCCGATCGTCACAATGCAGCACTCCCATGCTGCTATCCTGGCTGCTGCTGCTGCGACAGTTCTAGAACTCCCCAACCCCATCACCTGCCACTGACCCGCCACAACAATCTCAGCACGTCCACCTTGTTAGCACGCTGGCCTCACACCATGCCCAGCAGGTCCACCTTTCAAACTAACGCTGGCCAAACCCCAACCCCATAGCAGCTAGGCCACCAAGCAACAGCTGCTGCTGCTGTGCGCAAGACTGCTGCTGGGCTGCTGCTGCTGCCGCTGCTGCTGCATAGCCCCAAGGTGCCCCAGCCGCACCCCCCTCTCCACCACCATGCCCAGCAGGTCCACCTTGGGGCTGCCACTGAGCCCTACGTGCCCCCTGCTGCTGATCCCCTGACTACTACTGCTGCTGCTCATCAGCCTCCCCCACACTCACCCGCCACCATGCCCAGCAGGTCCACCTTTCATGATCAGACTGGCTCAACCCCCGAGGGCCCACAGCAGCTAGGCCACTGAGCAACAACTGCTGCTGCTGCTATGCACAATTCTATCCTGCGGCTGCTGTTGTGCTGCTGCTGAACCGCACCCAGGTGCACCAGCTGCACCACCTGTCCCCCACTCACCCGCCATCATGCCCAGCAGGTCCACCTTGGGGCTGCCACTCCACCAGGCAACAGCTGCTGCTGCTGCTGTGCGCAAGACTGCTGCTGCCGTTGCTGCCGCATGGCACCAAAATGCATCACCTCCCCTCTCCCCCGCTCACCGGCCACCATGCCCAGCAGGTCCACCTCTCAGTATGACACTGGCTCACCCCCCCGGGCCCATAACAGCTAGGCCACCGAGCAACAGCTACTGCTGCTGCTGCTGTGCGCAAGACTGCTGCTGCTGCTGCCGTTGCTGCCGCATGGCACACAGGCTGCTACTGTGCTGCTGTGTTGCCGCTGCACCGCACCAAAATGCAGCTGCACCACCTCTCCCCCCACTCACCTGCCACCATGCCCAGCAGGTCCACCTTTCATAATGACGCTGGTCTCAAAACCCCAAGCCTATAGCAGCTAGGCCACCAAGCAACAGCTACTGCTGCTGCTGCTGTGCACGAAGCTATCGTGCGGCTGCTGTGCTGCTGCTGCTGCCGTTGCTGCCGCATGGCACCAACGTGCATCACCTCTGCACCACCACCACCCCACTCACCGGCCACCATGCCCAGCAGGTCCACCTTGGGGCTGCCAATGAGCCCAACATGCCCCCTGCTGCTGATCCCTTGACTGATACTGCCATTAGTACTGCGGCTCATCAGCCTCTTCCCCGCTCACCCGCCACAATCCTCAGCAGGTCCACCTTGGGGCGCCTCACACGCCAGGCCCATAGCAACTAATCCTGTAGCTGTGCTGCTGCTGCTGTGTGCAAGACTGCAGCTGCTGTTGTGCAGCTGCTCCCGTTACTGCTGCCGAACAGACCAAAATGCAGCTGCGTCCCCTCTCCCCCACACACTCACCCGCCACCATGCCCAGCAGGTCCACCTTGGGGCTGCTGCCCAGCATCACACTAAACGCCAGCAGCACCCACGGCAGGTACGGCGCCGTGAAGTTGAAGATGCCCAGGAAGCTCAGGTTGACGTACTGGTGCCGCCGCCCCCACACGTACACCATCATGAAGGTGAGGCTGCTGCCCAGGAACTCGATGGCTACAAAGGGGGCCAAAGCTGTCAGCAGCGTGCCTCCGAACAGCAGCATCCACAGGAAGTCTGCGCTGCGGCCGCGGAAGGAGCCTGCAGGAGAAGGTGTGGTTGTGATTAGGCTTCAAGGTGTCAGAGAGAGATGTGAGGGCATCTGAGTAGGGGGATTGTGAGTGATGCTTGACGCAAAATGGAGGAGACGTGGAGTCTAGCAGTGAGAGCGACAAGATGGCGAGGGGTGCACACAGCAGACGCTGCTGTGGAAACACACGCAATAGGCGTCCTGTGGCAGCTGGGACACATTATGCAGCATAGAAAGCACATGCTGCTGCTGCTGCACCAGATGCCCAGCCCACTACCGCCTGTTGCTGCAGCCCTCGCCAGCACTGCATGCGCTGCTGCAACAGCCAGTGCTGCTGAGGATTCACCCTGCTGCTGGCCACTCAGCCGCTGCTTCGCTGCCTGGCTAGCAGGGGTCCAGCTGCAACCCAGCAATAGGTTGTTGTGCTGCTGTCAGCACGATGAGAGGCTATTGTATATCTGCTCCGATATCACCAGCTGCCAGCTGCTCACCCTCTTCTAGCGACTTGCAGTACTTGACAAGGAAGAACATGTGGAACACAAAGTCAAGGCCTGCAGCGCAGCAAGGCATGCAGTGGATGGACACAGGTGTTACGGGAGTTTGTATGTCAGCCAAGTGCAACCGACACAAATGTGGCGTGACATATGCATACCGGTGCTTATGTGTGTGGCTCAGCTGCTTGGTAGCAGCACACCGCTGTTGCTGCTGCTGCTGCTGCAGTGCCGGGCTGCCCAGTGTCACGGCATCCTGTTGCACGACGGTGCTGCTGAATCTTGCCTCTACAAACAGTATGAACCAGACAACTAGGGCGATACTTGCGGTGTGCGATGTACTAGGCATTGCACGTGGAAGGCTGCAGCAGCTCACCCAAGTTGCCAAAAAAGAAGAAATTTGTCAGAAGCCGCCATATCTCGCCCTTCTTGAAGATCAAGTGTGAGTTGAAGTACACGTTGAAGGGTGTGATGATCTGCGTCGCCAGCACAAGCAGATTGAGTCACCAATTCCTGTGGCATTGCACCCATACGCTGCATCAAGCTGTGGCAGTTCACGCAGCATGGTGCACCACCCACATTGCTGTGACTTAGCGACTGGGACGCTGGTTGCTGCATACAGATGTGGTGAATTTATAAATGAGCCGATCTCACCTCCAGAGCGCACGCCGCTGTTGTCAGAAACGACAGAGTCACATAGTACCTGGTGATGATGGGTAGCTGCAGCACACAAGCACCCGTCAACCTCCTGCAGGGCTGTGCTGGTGGGAGTACGTTGAAGGCCCTTAAAATCAGCACTTACCGACTTGTACCACTCATCTGGGGACTGCAGGAGGCAGAGCAAGCAAGTGCAGAGTCCGTTCAGCGTGAGCAGCAGCAGAGTCTTGGCAAGCACGACCATCGTCATGCCCTGCGCCAGCGCACATTCCATACACGTACCATGGTGTGCAGACTGCTGACACAGAAGTAGGCGGTCCCTGATAGCTGAGCTTCCCGACAAGTGCACTAGTGTCCCCAGCAACCACGTGCGACCAATGGTATGGCTTACTTTCAGCGATCGAAAGTGATCAAGCACAACGACAACAAAAGGTGAAGATGACAGCAGGCGAAGCACACTTTTCAGGTCTGAACACTGGTTCTGCGACAAGTGCAAGGCAAGCAGCGTTGCCGATGGCTCCAATGACACCAGAACGAAGGGATGCTGGACGTGTTCTGCGTTGTGGGCCCTTCTGACGTCCCAGCCTGTTGCCACAGGATGTCATGACACAAATGTCGCTGTTGCTCCGTGTTGGAGCCTCTTTCGTGATGCTCGGCAACGTTTGACGCACACTAGGGCTTCTGGCTGTGCATAGGAATGCTTTCAAGCTGCCTGGCTTGTCAACGGCAAGAGAATCAAGGCTGGCAACACGGCCCATGCTGTAGTACTGTGATTGCCGATCAAGTTGTGAGCGCACTACGATACAACAAGTCAGCAAACTAGCGGTCACTGGAGTAGCAGTCAGCGGCAGGAGGTCTCCTCACCGGTCGCAGCAAGCTGCCGTCTAAGCATGGCTGCAGGCAAGGCTGTGGAGTTCAACAATCAGCTTGAGGAGCACAGAAGCAACCTAACGGCCAACCAGTTGAAGAAAGCTCGCAAGAAGCGGGCCAAGCTGTTCCAACAGGTGAGCAAGCAGTTGCAAGCAGCCAAACCCAGCCACGTTGCACTGCTGCTCCTGGTGTTCTGTGTATTTTGTGCCATGCATGCACCTGTCTGGTCTGAGGCTGCTATGCAGAGCATTCTGCAAGTCATCTCGGCAAGCAGAGTTGTTGAACTCCTGCTGACTTCTATGTTCTGCAGGCACTGACAGCTAGCCTAGCAGACGGCTGCCAGCCTGCCGGCAAGCGCACCAAGTTCTCAGACGACGAGTGGCCAGAGCCATCCATGTCTTCACAGCTGCAGGACGGCAGCACATGCGAGCAGCAGCAGCAGCAGGACCACAGCGTCACCCACATTGCAGAGGGAAGGCTTGCGGAGCATGCAGGTGAAGTGATAAGCGCCAGCCTCCCTTTGGAGGCCTCTGCACAGCATGCCGGTGCCGCTGGTGCTGCTGTTGCAGCTGATGGCAGAGATGCAGACCAACAGGCGCAGCAGCAGCAGAGTAAGAAGAAGCGCAGCAAAAGCAGCAAACCGCCGCTAGCAGGCCTCAAGCTGCTGCAGCCACGCAGCGGCAGTAGAATGCTGGTTGACTGCAGAGCAGGCGGTGCTGCTGGGCAAGCAGCAGACATGTCTGATGTCTTCAAGGCGCTGCAGTACCAAGCACACTCGCATGAGCAGCAGCAGCAGCAACAGCAGCCAGAGCAGGCATCTGGGGACTGTGCTGCGAGTGCTGGCCCTGTTGCAGCAGCTGCTCTACCCCATGCAAGTTTTAGTGAGCAGGCAGCAGGAGGGCCAGGGCCAGCAGCAGCAGGTGGCTACCAGCCTGCTGTATGCGGCAGCAGCAGCATAGGCCCTTGCAGGACAGACTTGTCTGGTGAGCTTGCTGTCATTAAGCAGGAGCTTAGCAGCAATGGCAGCGTTGACCATGCAAGCTGCAACAGCAGCATGATGCACCTGCCGATGCCTGGCCCAAGCAGCAGCAGCAGCTACGACGCAGGCAGCAGCCTCAGCAGAGGTGTGCAGCAGCATGATCAGCATCAGCAGGAGGACAGTGCAGCTGTGCAGCAGCAGCGGAAGCGGCAGCGGCCGACCTTCCAGTATGGCAACTATCATCACTACTATGGCTACAGGATAGGACCCAGTGGCTTTGAGGATGCACGGCTCAAGGTAGGCTTGCTATCAGTTGCATGAGGTTTCTCACTTCCGTCGTAGCTTCAGCTGACTGCCGCCGCTTGCTTTTATCACCACGCCTGGTTGGGCTAGCTTAGCGTGTGATGATGTACACTTCCTGCTTCTACAGCTGATGTTCCTGCCCTGCTGGTTCCTCGGCTGCTGCTATTTCTACAGGTGTTGGACCCGTCCTGGTTTAAGGGTGCTGATGTGCTTGATGTGGGCTGCAATGAGGGCCTGCTGACACTGGCACTCGCAGTGGGCTGCTGCTGCCGCAGCATGACAGGCATGGACATTGACCCAGCGCTGGTGGCAAAGGCATGCACCAACCTCAGCAGAACACGCAGCGAGCTCACGCAACAGATGCGCTCGGCTGTGGCAGCAAGGTGAGTGCAGCAGCAGAGTCACAGCTGGGGCTGAGGTAGAACCAACTAAGGTGGCGATGCTTGCAGTTGAATACAAAGTGCAGCTGTGGAAGTGCAGCTGCCGAATAGCTGTTGATGGGGGTGCATCTGCCGTACGACTGTAGCAGCAACGCCGCAGTTTGTTCAGGTTCCATGTTCCCTTGAGCAACCGTGCTTGCATCTTGTCAAAGGCTTGCATCGATGCAAGAAGCACTTGCCTGCTGCTGCTGCTGTTGTGCAGGGATGCCTTCTCAAGCAGCCGCAGGTTGGCGCTGCCACCCCCTCAGGCGCTGCAGCCACCTTCAGCTGCGCCCGAGGGGCCCCTCAGCATCGTTGCAGCTTCCAGCGCTGCACTGCTTGGCGGCAGCTCTGGCAGTGGCAGCAGCAATCCAGCAACACAGCAGCAGCAGCCACTGGAGAGCCAGCAGCTTGTGCAGCAGCAGGAGGAGCAGCATGAGCAGCAGCAGCAGCCAGGGCAGCAGGAGGCACAGCAGCCGCCTCTGCAGCAGCAGCAGCAGCAGCAGCAGTGGCAGGACCAGCGTGAGCAGTTCCGGCAGCTGACGTCTCGAGTGCAGCAACTGTCTGGCCAGATCAAGGCTCTTACACGCGTGAGCTTCAAGGCTGGCAACTGGCTTGAGCAGGGCTGTGCGAGTAACAAGTACGAGGTGGTCACCTGCTTCAGTGTCAGCAAGTGGGTGCACCTCAACTGGGGTGATGATGGGCTCATGAAGCTCTTCCACAAGTTCTACAGGTGGGTGCCGCTACTGCTGCTGCTGCTGCTGCCGCGGACTGCTGTTGTGCGGTTGTGGTGGGTCTGGTGCAGCTGCGGGTGTACAGCAGTGTTGTATTCTGCAGTTCTTCTGTTAGTGCTGGGCTGGGAGATGCTTATCTGGTAGAGAGACAGTACCTGTTAGCTTGGACGTGGGCTTCGTGCCACGTGCTGTTGTCTTTCTTGTTCTTAAGGTTGATGCGCGTTCTCAACTGTTCATATGCCGTGCACATCTTTCCTGCAAGCAGGTGCTTAGCTCCTGGCGGCTTACTGGTGCTGGAGCCGCAGCCATGGAAGTCCTATCAAGCAGCGGTACACAAGCAGGGCGGCACAGCAGCACCCTTCTACAAGCCAGAGCAGCTGAAGCTGCGGCCAGAAGGCTTTGTGGAGTTTCTTACGCAGCGGGTAGGGTTTGAACTGGTGCAGCAGCTGAGCGCAGTGTCGCAGGCAGCTGGGCCGGGTGCAGTGCCGGTCAAGGGCTTTGACCGGCCTATTCTGGTGCTGCGCAAGCCAGTTGCGCTGGCAAACTGACCGGCGGTAGCAGTGCCATCACGTGCACGGTAGCACGTGCACGCATGCACAGCAGCATGGTGCGATTGGTCAGTTGTGATGGCGTTGATGCTATGGCTTAATGGGTAACATGATGATGATGATGATGATGGTCAGTTGTGTTCAGGCTCTTGTGTTGGACTCGTGGTGCAGCAGCACCTTTCTGGGTGCATGGAGCTTTGCTCTTGATGGGCTGGCTGCCTGTATGCATAACCTGTGGATGTGGCTGGCAGTTTTGGACTACTTGTGCTGATGGCAGCAGCAGCAGCACTGCTCATTTGTAACCACTGACCTGACTGTAATGACACAGTTATGCGCATGGGGTCAAGTTGGCCAAGGACATGCAATGATTGATGTCTTTTATCAAGTCAATTGACGCGTCTTGACACTCTTGCCACTACAACGCGTAAACGGCGCCTGTGGTTCCCGCTCGTGAGTTGCTGGCATATCTAGAGGCCACAACGATTATGCACAAACATCAATCACAGCTTATTTTGATTCGAATATCATAACTTATAATAAGAACATGTTGCCCGTCTGCTGATGCTCGTTTGTACTGGCTGGTGCTGAAAGGCGATACACGGACCAGCATGCAACCATTGCTGCGACTATAGCTCATTGATATAGACGTAGAATTCACCAAGGGAGCGTCTGTTGGAGTGGCGCGCCCGCGATGCCTAAGCTCAGCAAACTAGCTGCTCGGGCACAGCGCCTGAGATGGCAGACCCAAGAGCTTATACAGGTTGTGTTCACTCTTCGCATCGTGCTTCTTCTGTTAGCATCGATGGTTCTATGGCGCAGTGGCAGCTTCATACACAGCACATGCAGCAGTGCAGCTGGTGCATCAGCAGCAGCAAGCAGCAACTACCATACAGCGCTGGAGCATCAGCACTTACTAGCCGAGCATGCAGCAGCAGAGTTTGATACCGGACCTGGGAGGACCATACTACACACGGAGCCAGTGTACAGTGATGTCCCTGGCTATGATGGGCCACCCTACATCCTGCCCAGGTTCATCCACCAGACAGTGGAGGACAGGACAGCAATGTCTTGCCAAGTACGCGAAAGCGTCCAGACCTGGATCGACATGAATCCTGGGTATGTGCATCGCCTGTATGATGCACGCGACCGCTTGGAGTTTGTACAGCAGTACTACCCGCAGCTGCTGGACCTGTTCCTGGGACTGCCAACAAACGTGGAGCGCGCAGACTTCTGGCGATACCTGGCCCTGCACAAGCTTGGCGGCGTGTATGCAGACAGCGATGTGCGTTGCATGCAACCCATCAGCAGCTGGAATGAAGAGCATGGGCATGACGCAGCACTCCTAGCCGGCATCGCCAAGCGCACACCGCAGGGCTTTACCCTCGAGTTCAACCAGTTTGTCATGGCAGCAATGCCTGGACACCCAGTGATGGCTGCCATGCCAGTAGTCATTGCCAGCAACTTTGCGTCTTCGTTGCTGCAAGGGCGACAGGTCAGCAACCAGGGTGTCTTCCATGATGCTGGTGTGCTAGGCCGCACAGGGCCTGGCGCTTTTACAGCAGCGATACAGCAGTACAACAAACGTGTTGGCGGCCACTGGCCCATCAATTCAACGCGTGCAGACCAGCTGGGAGGCATCCTGTTCGGCACAGTGCGTGCGATGCCCAAGTTTGTATTGGGCATGGGCTGGGAGACGATTGACTTTAACATGACCTGCGACCAGGTCAAGCAGAAGGTGCGACCAGAGGCGTACATCTGCCACCAGTTTTTCGGCACCTGGAAGAAGCAGCCGGAGGTGGCCACCAACCTCACGTACAGGGGCTGCGCACCTGGCTTGCGATACAGCGAATACAGCAGCAGCAGTAGTATAGGTGGTGGCGGTAGTCAGAGCAGCAGCCTTGGCGGGAACGCTGGTGACAACAGCAGAGCCAGCAGACCTCAGAGCAGTGCCCTTGGCAAAGAAGGGGTGGGAGGTGGCAGCAGAAGTAGTGTGCCGAGTGTGGTAGGGACAGCGAGTGGATGGCGTTAGCATCAGTTTGCGGTTACGTACAGTGGCGTTGGCTGTGAGCTCAGTGGGGCCAGCACTAGTGGCCACCCAGCAATGGGGCTTGATTTCGATGCAGTTGCCAGCACCAGTTGTTGCCGCAACTGCTTGCCACTTGCTGGCAGTGGCAATTGCAGCTTGGAACGTATCACATCAACATCGATTGTGCCAAGGGCTGCTGAGTTGCAGCGTATGCATCTGTATCGTTCCACGGTCACTGACCGATGATCTGAGATGATCTCGACTGCTGACAGATCATCGGATCTGGCTTCCAGGTTGGTAGTCCTTGTGATTGTCTGCACCAGTGTAGCAGGGAGACATGATGGGCACAACTCATAATTTTCAAACCAGATGGTGTCGAGCTTGGTGGTGACCAAATGGTTGCAGAGTGTCAGAGCTTGCCCATGTCGACAAGATCTGCTGATTGAGTCCTCCAGATACATTCGTTGGTGAAAGGGAGCTATTACTCGTGAGAAACGGGCCGACGGCTGCTTTGGCATTTGAATGTCACTGAGCGTGCTACGATGTGCTGTGCTGGTGACAAGGCCGAGAGGTGCTCGAGGCCCCTCTCATCTTCATTTTTTGCGCAGTTTGAAAGTCCATCATCATCTAAACTCCACATCACCTGATGCTCGAGCATTGTTGTTGCATCACACAGCACGTTTAGGTTCTTGCAATCTGCAGCTGTAGTACGCGCAGAAAGCTCTTGTCAGCTGAACCATCGTCACCAACATGCCACTCCAGCCGCGCATCGTGGCAGAGCTGCTGCAAGTCAATCCAACGCAGCAGGGCAGCAGTCGCCCTGTGCCCATGATCAGCCATAATGGCACCACCTACGCCATAGCAGACCCAGGAACGGAGTTCGAGCTGCAAGCGAAGGTGCTGGATGCCATCCAGGGGCAGCACTACAGGGTAAGCTGTGCAGCTGCAGCAGCAGCAGGTGTGCAGCAGGACCTCAGGTGCCTCCTGCACTGTTCTAGCTGCAATTATTCAATGCAGGGCCATCTGCCCTGGTGAAACAGGAACACCGCAATAACTGGATGACCACAGCAGTGGGCCACTTAGCATGTGCATGCAAACAAAGCCGCCCATAGCACTTGCTTGCACTACACACACTCCTCCTGCCTTCAGGTGATCGTCAAACTCGATGGGCAGGATGTTGGCTCAGCAAAATCATGAACTGCTACTTTCGCGGCGTTGACTGCACAGTCAACTTTGAGGGCTTTGCACACACAAACCCAAGCACTGGTTACCTCTACTACAAAGCCTTCAAGTTCGCCTCCCTGAAGCCAGCAGCAGGTGCAGCCACAGTGGAGCACCCAGACCAGATTCAGGCAGGCAGGATTGAGGTGAAATGTGAGGAGGTCATTGTTCTACCTGGCAAGAGGGAGGACAGGTGCTTGGATCCAAAGTGGGGCACGGATGCAGCAAACAAGAAACTGCCAGAAGGTGAGCTGCAGGGCTGGTTGGCCTACACTGCTTGCAGCAGTGGCAGAACACACATGAGTGTCAAGCACAGGATGGTGCACCACATGTCAGCCTCAATGCACTTACCTGCTGTCATGTTTCACAGTGGCTGCAGCAGCAGTAGTCACAACCTAGGCCGTGCTCATGGTCTCCAGCTGGTGTGCGGATGGCCTGCTGCATTACTGCCTCCCTTGCGCATGCATAGTTCACTCGATGCAGTGTGAGTAGGTAATGCCACTTACCAAGCTGCATATCTGAACAATATCTCGCCTAAGTCGCGGTCTTGCAGGCAAGAAGTGGTTCCTGCAGCCAGGCCTGCAGGCAGAGGAGGGCAGCACAGTGAAGCAGACAAACCAGGGCTGGGGCCGTAACCTGTACCAGAAGGCAAGTGTGTTTGAGCAATCCCAAGCAGTGTCCTAGTGCTCTGGCACATACAAGGGTTGTACGCTGCTGTGCGGTGGACTCAACTGTGCTGCGCAATGGCCACACCCCTGCACATTCCACTGCACCTGGGGCGCTGCGCCGATGGCATTGATGCTTGGCTGAAATGGTGAACATGATGACGATGACTGCACCCGCAGGTGCGGGATTTGGCGCCGCTGAAGCTGCGCTACGACACGGCCGACAACCTGCGGCTGAGGAAGATCCTGGACCCCAGCAAGCCCCAGCACACAGCAATATTGGCCAGCAGCTCAGGCAGCATCGCAGGCAGCAGCAGTGCGGCAGGTGAGAGCACCCTCTTTCTCGTTCAGCTGTGCTGTGGCATTGATGGCCTGCTGTTGAACAACCACGCGGGTACATGATCCAGGCGGCAAGTAGCGCTTGCTAGCCTGATCAAACGTCTATCTCCATGCACATGCGCGTCTGTGGGCTCACCCACTGGCTGCTGTGTGGTTGTATGCTATGTGCCTTGCAGGCAGCAGCAGGCAGCTCAAGCAGGAGCGCCGCACAGCTGGAGTGAAGCGGGAGCGAGGCGCAGATCAGCGGCAGCCACACGCAGCAGCTGGTGATGACCTTGAAATGCCGCGCAGCGCGACTGCTGAGACGATCAACCTGGTTGAGGAGGCTCCTGCCCCGCCTGTATTGGTGGCCGGGCGCTGGCTGCTGATGAGCTGGCGGTGTGTGACCTGGCAGGCAGCGACGATGAGGGGGAGCCCGACTGGCAGGTGCACAAGAAGCCCACGCTGGAGGTGGCGCTGTGAGAGGGGGTGAGGGGGGCGGTCTTGCGGGTGCAGTAGCAGCAGCAGCAGCAGCAGCGCAGTGACCTGGCTCTGCAATGTGTGCGGCTGTGCTGCGGAATTTTGAAGTAGACTGAAGCAGAGTAGATCTAGAAGGTTGGCAGGGCGGCTTGCAGTGCATGGGGCGCGCCTGTGTTTGAGCATGCAAGCTGTCACCCGGTGAAGTTCGCACTGCATGCCCTGTTATGCGCAGTCACTGAGTGCTCAGATAACACGCACCTCTTGGAGGGCTTTGTGCAGCAGTCAGTCCGACTGACTATTGCTGAATCAGCAATGTAGTTTGCACCTTCAGTTCATGACATTGGTATGCACGTCACAGCACCACACAGCACAGCATGTGTTGGCAGCCTGCACACTATTCCACACTGCAAGCCCTGCAGCGATGGTTTGCATAGCAGAGTAGTCTGCGGGCGCGCACAGACATCTGGTTGCGTCTCTCAGTTGCCTCTGCGGCTGCCAATGCTGTGCTTTGTGTCTTGTGCTGTGAAAGGCCTGAACTGGCTTGGTTGGTGCGTCAGCAGCTGGGTGTTGTTATGTGCACTGATCTGCACGGCACTGCAGGCAGGCGTTGCCAGTTGGACAACTTCACATAGTCTAGTTTTGAATGTTTCCCCTATACAATACTGGTTTGAGCAGCTTTTGGCAGCAACTGCAACCTGGACTTGATCTCCTGCCAGTTATCACCAGCCGCCGAGTGGTGCACAGTGTTGCTGTTTGTATTCATTCATTGATCTCCAAGTGTAGTACACAGCCGCCTGTGGGGCGCGATGCGAATGGCGTTGATGCTTGAATGGGTAATGTGATGATGATGAGCACACAGCCGCCTGTGCTGTTCCTGTGAGGAGCTGGCGGCAATCATCCCCATGACGGATGCCAGCGCTAGCCTGGCATTGCCAGGGGCGGTGACATTGAAACCCCTACTGTGAGTGCCACCCTCATTGAGGGGGAGCTTGCTTCAACTCTATATTATAGACCAGCGTTTGTGTGCGTTTCATGGAATGTGCTGCTGTGCTGTCACCCTGTGTCGGGCAGCTGATGCACCTGACAGGTGGACCTGCTGTTACAGCATGCAGAGCACAAGCCGGATTGCGACCGCGGCACAATTGGCTTATGCTGCAAGAGGTCGTGTATTGCCCAGTTCTAGCACAAAGACAACATGGGTCGCATTGAACGTATATGAATCCCGGCGCCCCTCACTTGCTGTAGTCCTTCATCGATCGCTGCTAGGCTGACTCTGTTCACTACGAATATGAAAGTATACTGATTATGGCTCGACTGCAAGCAGAAGTATTGGCTGTGGGACGCTCCCCTGCTGCTCTCCCTGTTGTTAACCACAATGGGACCAGCTATCTAGTGGCTGAGCCAGGCATGGAGTGGGCTCTGAAGGTTAACGTGCAGGGGGCAGCTAGAAAGCAGCTCTACAGGGTGAGGCTGCACCTGGGCATCACATGAACATTTGCCAGCAGCTGCTGCAGATGCAGTGCTGCGGTTGATGCTCACCACTGTAACACTGCTTGCCACGCTCTGTGAGAGCTATATGGATACTAACAAACAGCAGTACACAGGGGTGAACGACTGTTGCAAGGTCCAGGTGCCAAGCACTGCAGCTTAGTGCAGCACTCTCTGCCCCATGATTTGAAACACCACCCATAGCAGCATACCGTATGCAGCATGCTACCTGGTATCAGGCCAGTCTGCTTGTTGTATGTGCAGTATACAACTCTGATAGGCCTGTTTCATCTCACATTTGGTGCTGTGCTGGCAACAGATGAAGGTCAGGCTGGACGGCAAAGACATTGGTGTCGCAAAAAGTGCGCACAGCTCCAACGGCACCTGCGAGGTGTTGTTTGAAGGCTTTGGCAGCACCCACCCCAGCACTGGCAACATCTGTTACAAAGCTTTCAAATTTGGGGCCCTGACACCGGCAGCAGGTGCAGCCACAGTGGAGCACCCAGACCAGATCCAGGCAGGCAGGATTGAGGTGAAGTGTGAGGAAGTCATCAAGCTGTATCCAAAAGTCCCAAAAGGACGCGACAGGGAATGGGCAGCAGACAATGCAAACAAGAAGTTGCCAGAAGGTGAGCTGGTCATGCAGTAGGGTGCAGATACCGTTGCTCAAGTTCCAGCTGCAGTTGTTGGGTGTCAAACACTGTGCAATCATAGCTCAGTAAGCAACGCTATGTAGTTGTAACAGACCTTGCAGTATTGCTGCATGCAGCGATGCCGTTCTATGCCATTGCTTAGGTGGCAACATACATATATCTACGCATGGTGACAGGGCAGGACACCAGCTGTTGCAATCCTGTAGCTCCTGTTGCAAGTCTTCTGCTGTCGCTGCTGTACTGGCTTGCAGGCAAGAAGTGGTTCCTGCAGCCGGGCCTGCAAGCAGTGGAGGGCAGCACAGTGAAGCAGACAGACCACGGCTGGAGCAAACACAAGTACTCCGTGGTGCGTGCCACCACGTTTTGTGACAGCTTCTGATGTGCTGCTGTGCTGAAAGCATCTGATGTGCTGCTGTGTGAAAGCAGCATATCGACATGCAGGTTGCCTGCACGCAGCTGCAGCCAATTCCAAAGCATGGCAGGTCAAGTATTGCATACCTGCTGCAAGCTGCTGTACCCTGCCAGCTCAACTTATGTTGGGTATGGCTTGCGCTCACATGTACTCTGCTATTGATGTCATGGCTTACATGGGTATCATGATGAGGATGTACTCTGCTGTTGCGTGCATGCCCCCCACCTGCCACACTTGCTGCTGCAGCTGTCCACGCTACCGGTGCTGAAGCTGCGCTACGACACGGCCGACAACCTGCGGCTGAGGAAGATTCTGGACCCCAGCAAGCCCCAGCACGCAGCAATATTGGCCAGCAGCTCCGGCAGCATGGCAGGCAGCAGCAGTGCGGCAGGTGAGAGCACCCTCCTTCTCGTTCAGCTGTGCTGTGGCATTGATGGCAGCAAGGTTGGCCAGCAGCTTGCGCAGCATGGTAGGCAGCAGCAGTGCGGCAGGCTGCCTGACACTAGCAACACAAACTGTGATGTGCGATGCTTTGTGAGGCGTGCCGCACCTCATCAAGTCTACTGTTGCATGTTACAGGGTATTGGCCTTCTTCCACTGCTGGCTCTAATCAGCTGCGTGAAGGTGCATATGCAGCGTTACACCTCTGAATGTGTATGTTGGTGTTTGCATGCTCTGCAGGGGCCAGCAGGCAGCCGAAGCAAGAAGCCCGCGCTGCTGGTGTGAAGCGGGAGCGCAGCTCAGACCAGCAGCAGCAGGAAGCCGTGCCCCGCAGCGCGACTGCTGAGACGATCAACCTGGTTGAGGAGGCTCCTGCCCCGCTGCGTGTTGGTGGTCGCGCGCTGGCTGCTGATGAGCTGGCGGTGTGTGACCTGGCAGGCAGCGACGATGAGGGGGAGCCCGACTGGCAGGTGCACAAGAAGCCCGCTCTGGAGGTGGCACTGGAGTGACCTGTACTGTACAGGAAGGCTCCTCTGTGGTGCAGTTGTGTAGTGAACGATCTTAGACGGATCCTGGACTCCAGCTGTACATAGTGCAGACATATTGAGCTTGTGCCGCCACAGTTATGTATAAACAGAGAGCGAGTGTTTCAGCAATGGCAGTGTGCTTGCGGCTGGTATTGCTGTCTTCAAGATGCTGTATCTGTGTCAAACATTGTACCAAGGGGTTATGTGCATCACTGGTCGGAAGGGGTTGTGTGGTTGGTATGAGTGGTGTTTCAAACACCACTCATACCATGATGGTGCTTGTGTCTAGCTCTCCTCCGCCGGCTTGCAGGACAGCTGTGGAGCTGTATTGAACGGACTCCGTACATCATATACATATGATCACTTCCCTTTGTTGGTACGTATCAGCAAGGGCTGAACCGGCATGTAAGCTGCTGTGTTGGCATCTGCTGTGCTGGCATGACACACGTCTGGGTCTGCAGGCGTGACAGGCGTACTTGCAGCAGCCCAGCTAATCTGCCGTGTGGTGCAGTAGCTCAGGTGCTGTTGTTAAACCAGCGTGAAAAGCAACAGCTTTTTGTTTTGGGGTTGGACAGCTTCCACAGCAGCTTGACCCAAGTCTGCATATGCCATACTGCTGGCGGCTTGCAAAATTGGTTGGACCAGTCACAATGTTGCATGGAAGTAGCGCTCAGGCTGTTGTTCATGCACTGCGTTGCCGTCCAGCAGGCAAACAATTAGGCCCTTTATATCAGCCAGCGGGGAGCTCCGCATTTCCTTATCTGCTGTACTCTGATACACGTGCACGTGCCATCATCATCATCATCATGTTACCCATGTTACCCATCATCATCATGTTACGTGCATATGCCATGGCAAGACACATGCCTGCCTGCATGAGTAGGCGCCGTGTAACTTTGACAGCTTTGTTACAATTTGTCCAAGCGCGTTCGACGCATCGTGTCCAACATCATCATGATGTCGGATAGGGCCCCATACGTCAGGCTCGAGCCCATGAGCTCATGTGCGCTGCTGCTACTCTGGGTAGGTCATGCGCTTGGTGACGCCTCCGTCTGCCACAAAGTGCTGCCCCGTGATGAAGCCTGACTTGGCCGGGTCAGCCAGGAACAGCACCAGCTCAGCAATGTCGCGAGGCTGGCCCACACTGCCTGCAGCAGCAGATAAATGGCAGCAGTTGTAGAAGCGGCCGCAGCAAAGGCATGTGATGCTGATCAGCCCTGATACTATCAGTGACTGCTGTTCAACAACACTTTGTCAAACAAGTTGTTGGCCAACCACATGTGATCAGATCACCCCTATCAACCAATCAATTGGAAAAGCATTCGCTGCACACAGCCAGAAAGGGGCTACCCTGCACTTCCATGATGGCAGATGACACAAACGATGTTGAACCCTAGGCAAACGCATTGTAAGCATGCCCATGCGCACCTGTCCACTGCCACTGGTGCTGCTCCTGTGTGATGTCATCAGGGCTGCCGCTGGTGTCCACCCAGCCAGGCACCACTGCGTTGACGCGGATGCGCCTCAGGGCCAGGCTGGCAGCCTGCGCATGCGTCAGGCCCAGCACGCCGGCCTTGGCAGCAGCGTAGCCCTGCGGCAGATGCAATCGCAGCAGTGAGTGCGGTGATAAGGCTGGCCGGGGACAGGGATGGCGGTTGTTGCAGGCTGCAGGATCCGAACCGATGCTGGCAGCACTTCACTGCTGGATGTTTCAGGTGTCAATTCACGCAAGGGACGCTGCATATGTGGGCGCAGCTCAATGAGCACTGACAGATCGCAGTAAGCTAGCAGCTGGTAGTACTAGCAGTACGGATGGCAGCACGGGAATCAAAGAATGCTATTGACTGGTTGGTGCCACTGATGTACAGCCCCCGCTACGCATATGCTGCCGTGTCCCAGCTTGGTTCATGAGCTTGTTCCTGCAAGCAACTTGCTTGGTTGAACATGCTTGGCAGCTCACCTCACTATGTGGCTCTGATTGCAGCGCCCGCGTAGATGACACATGGATGATGCTACCCGCTCCTTGCTCCATGATTGGCAGCAACGCCTCACTTAGCAAGAACGGCGCTGTCAGGTTTGTGGAAATATACTTCTGCCACAGCGCTGCGCGCTCTGCTAGGCTGTCACTTTGCATGTAGGGATCCGCAATGCCTGCATTGTTGACCAGTACAGCAACTGCATTGAAGCCTAGCTGCTGTATATGCTCGCGTACTGACAGCACTTGCTCTGGTTTGGAAAGGTCTAGCTGCAACCATGCACAGCGCTGTCCTGCTGCTGCTGCCTCTGGTGCTGCTGCTGTGTCCCAAGGTGCATCTGCTGCGAACTCGTGCTGAGCGTAGTCTATGCCCACAACGTTATAGCCGTTTTGGTAAAGAATCTTGGCGCAAGCTTGGCCTATGCCTGCTGCTCGAGCAGTGCCTGTGATCACTGCTGTTCTGCCCTGCATTAGTGCCATGCTGCTGCTGTTGAAGTTGTGTTTGGTCACTCGCGGATCATGATGTCGTGCACGATTGAAAGGCGATTGCTAGTATATCGCGTGCGTGATCAAAGCGTCAGCCTCTGCCTCATGAATCTGTCAATTATTGAAACATGCATGTTTTTGTCTCGGTCGGTAGGGTTGTTCGAACGCAGACTGTACATGTTTTCTCAGATGCGCTGCCCTCAACTTGTAGTAGTACACAATCAAACATACTTCCGTGCGTTCGAAGTCCCGCAGCGGACGTCAGACTGCAGCAGTCCGACGTATGCAAAACCCTTGACTGATCCAAACCGGTCAAATTGCTGACAACGCATTGAAAAGCTCCCATATGTATGATAATAGGCTTGTGTGCGTGCTTCTGATTCAACATGCGTTACTACGGTATATTGATGCCGCTTAATCAGCAAACCCAGTGACAACAGCAGCAGAGGCGTCAGCAACAGAGAAGCGCCAACAAACTTTCACTTTCACTGTGATGGTGGCAGCAGCCAAACTATGCAAGAATCCTGACATCGCAGCACGTTGTCTATATTTGGACATACTGACACAGGGCAGAACAGCGGCGCACTTGCTGCACTGCGGCATGTTTTTTGCTTGAAACACTGCGTCATTCTGTCGCCTTGATGCACACTACTGCAGCTGGTGCCCCTCTTCTTCTTCTGCAGCTGGTGCTGTCGCACAGTGCATCGTGGCGACAAAATGACACATTCTTATTCAAAACACTGCATATGCACTGCATGTTATGCAAGGCCTTGCTGACTAACACTGTGAATTGCAACACGTTGCAGTGACATCCATGCATCCACTGCCTTCACGTTAAAGTACCCGCATGATCATACATAGGAAGCAACCAGCACAGCAAGACAAAACATCCTGGGTCATTGGTTACTGCCAACCGCATACTGAATCAGCAAACCTGCCCCACATATGCAGTTTGCAATGCCACTAGTGCCTGCTGCACCATCATGGTTAGAGTCTGTCACTCAACAACTGGCTTCATGCCATGAAGCATGGCATGATGACCAGAACCTCCTGGCAGCTGCATCACAGTGTGATGACACAGCTGAAAGCAGCCACTGCTTAGCCCGCAACACCGGGCGGCTTCCACCATGGCTGTCACTCATTCTGCTATTGGTGCCGCTGCTGTTCTGGATGCTACTGCCAGCGCCACTGCTTGACCTACTACACAATCATCATATAAAGTCAACAATGCAACAACCATGCCATAGCATCAATGCCTGGGTACGTACTACGTACACCGGTTGTAACTCATGGCGCAACGAACTGCAATGAGCTGCTTGAGCTTGGGTGCACTGGTTACTAACATGATGTTTGTGGTATTGCAGTCGTTGCGCGCCAGCATCAATAACAACAGCTCAGGTTGAAATGCGTTACTAGATCACAAGCATACTTGATGCAGATGGTCACCGCCACAGCGCGCTGCTACAAGCCGCCTGCTGCAGTCCCCAGCAGGCCCTTTTTGTCCAACGCACTGCGGCGGCCCTGTTACAGCCTGCGGCATATCAAAGCCCAGGGTTTGCCAATCATTCTGCTGGCCGCACGACATGTGGCAGGGCCACACTGCCAGGGGCAGTGATTTTTATCCCCAGGACTGCAGCAAGAGCATGTGCAGCCATCTGCAACCTGGGGATGGTGTCTCGGGCGGGACGTTGAGCTGTAACGCCAATGCCAGGCGTGGATCAACGGTTGTGCACCAAGTTGTCCGTGACTGCAGCAAGATAATCTGCAGCCATCCACAACTTGGTGACGTGCCGCTGTCGCAAGCCTCACCATACTGCCAACAGACGAAGCAGCGCGTGGCTTGCTCCCCCTGCATGTGACACAGCACATGCAAGGCTCCGCTGACAATAGTGCAAGGTGCGCAGGGCCACACTGCCGGGGCAGTGACTTGCATCTCCAGGTTGGTCGTGGCTGCAGCAAGAACATCTGCAGCCATCAGCAACTTGTAGGAGATGTCTTGGACGAGGCGTTGAGTGGTGATGCCGGGCGTAGATGAAAGGTTGTGCACCAAGATGGTTGTGACTGCAGCAAGATAGTCTGCAGCCATCCGCAACTTGGAGACGTGCCGCTGTCGCAAGCCTCGCCATACTGCCAACAGACGAAGCAGCGCGTGGCTTGCTCCCCCTGCATGTGACACAGCACATGCAAGGCTCCGCTGACAGTACTACTGCAGTGCAAGGTGCGCAGGGCCACACTGCCTTTGGCAGTGACTTGAATTCCCAGGTTGCTCGTGACTGTAGCAAGAGGGGGTCTGCTGCAGCCATCCGCAACCAGGGATGTTGCCTTGGACGTAACGTTGGGCGGTGATGTCAGGGGTTGATGAATGGATGCGCACCAAATTGGTTGTGACTGCAGCAGAGCATCTGCAGCCATCCGCAACCTGGTGCTGTCGTCTGCCACTGCGCAAGCCAGACCTACCGCCAACAGGCGAAGCAGCGCGTGGCTGCTTCACCCTGCATGTGACACAGCACATGCAAGGCTTTGCTGGCAGTAGGGATTCAGGTGCGCAGGGCCACTGCCATTGGCAGCGTGTCTTGCATCCACAAGTTGGTCGTGACTGCAGCAAGAGCGTGTGCAGCCATCCACAACCTGGGGATGTTGTCTTGGGCGGGTCGTTGAGCGGCGATGCCAGGGGTGGATGAACGGATGCGCATCAATATGTTCTTCTGCCACTGCGTAACGCCTAACCTACTGCCAACAGGCGAAGCAGCGCGTGGCTTGCTCCCCCCTGCATGTGACACAGCACATGCAGGGCTCCGCTGACAGTAGTGCAAGGTGCGCAGGGCCACACTGCCTTTGGCAGTGTCTTGTGGCGATGCCAGGGATGATGAACGGATGCCTGTTGTACGATGTGCAGCTGCTGTAGGCTGGACCCCACTGCCACTTGGTGCACCACATAGCTGCTTCATGACCCTGCATGGACACTGCACAGGCAGCGGCAAACAGCAGAAACATACGCCTGCGCGACTTTGTCAACAGCAAAGGCATGCAGCCCGACATGCGCCGGTTGTACTTGATTCTGTCGATTGTAAGACACCTCCGAGATGGCCATGATGGCTGTGCCCTGCAGAAAACTTGAAAGCGGCTGGGAATGCAGCATCCAAGTGACATGTAGACAATGTCTGCTGTATCGAATGACTCGGCATGCTGCACTTATCAATTATAGTAATATCATCACAAGCGTGCTGCTTTCTTGCTGTGTCAGCCTGCACAACTACCTCACCGACCCAAAGCGCGGCAACCTGGCAAGCCCGCCAGCCCGTTTACAGTCAGCTTCTTGCCATCTGCGGACCACAACTCAAATAAAGCAATGTTTAGGTATAATAGAATGTGTGAGGCTCTTTGTTGCGCTCGGAACGTCCATGACTATGGATAGAATGACCTGCAGGTAGCGCTGTCCCTGTGAAGTGCTAGCTGGTATGTGGCTGTGACTGAGAAACAGAGCGAGTTGTGGCACTCTTAAGGGCTGGAATGGCGCCTCTAACCCTCGCAGCGGATACCTCGGATGGTTACATTGCTAATGACACACAAAAGAACACGCATGGTGGACCTGCTGCCCTCCCACTGCTAGACGCCGTTCGTTCGTGTTGAAACGTTAATAGGTTCATTTGGTTTGAGCCAGGCCACTCACTAGCAGGCAGCGCACAAGCCAGACGAGCAGCAGGCATACCAAGGCTATGTAAAGTGCCTATGTCTTGGACTCTGGAAGCAGAGCCTTGCACAAACTTGACACTTCCAAACAATAATTTAGGCTATTTCAATCAACAGACACAGCGCCAGCTGGCTGGCAACTGTGCCAAGCTGGGCACGGCCATGCTGTCACTCTCATTGTGTGCACACGTCAAACATGCAAGCCTCATACAAGGCCCTCTGCGCTTGCCACAGAACTACCTGCATCCATCCTGTACCTATCTACTTCGCCATCTGATGCATGTCCAGCTGGTTGCAGCACATGCTGCTGCTGCTGCTGCAGTTGAGCCCCCGCTGTAACCACGGCAAGCTCACCACCGGCACCGTTCATAGGCACCAGAGAGACCTGAGCACCAGCCTGCCTACCCTGCACACTCAGCTGCTGCTGTTGTTGCTGCTGCTGCTGCTGCTGCTGAGACATGGGCAATCTGAGGCCCATGAGTGCCCCGTGGCTGCTGCTGTTGCTGCTCGCGCTGTGCCCACTGCCAGCCCACGAAAAGGCCCGGCCAGAGGCAGCAGCAATAGACCCAAACATCCCAGAAGCACGCGCAATTACTGACCGCTGCCACAGCGTGAGATCACCGCTAGATGCAGCACCTTGCAGCCGCTCATCCTGCTGCCGGGCAGCCATCATCGCCGCAGTTTGCTGCTGGTGCTGCTGCTTGTACAGCTGCGCAACGCCAGGCAGCCGAATGCAGCGCACAGTTGCCACAAGGCCAGAAAGTGGCTGCAGGCAATGGCCCTTGGGGTTCTTGGGAGGTAGCTGCTGCAGCAGATGACGGCGTGCTGCTAGGTGTGTCAGTGTGACCTGTACTATCTCAACAGGCCCTGGGGCACCCTTCACTAGGAACTTGCCTAACTGGTGCACCTTCACACCTGCAGGACACGAGAGAAACAGGCAAGTAAATACATAAGGCAGCTGTTGATATGGTTGCAACGGAGCAATACACCGAAACTGGCCTCAGGGATCCTTTGGCAGAATGCAAGCGGCACAGATACGCAAGTGTCACAGAGAATGCGGGTGACACAAGGATCCTTCACCAAGCTCTAGCAGCATGAAAGCACAGCAAAAGATACCTATGCCGCTGCGCAACTCACCAAATGCTTCAGTAGGCAGCTGTGGCACACACAAGTCGCAAGGCAGCGCAGTCGGCACAGCCGGCATTACCAGCTGCACCGGTCTGTGCTGTGCAGCACGCTGCTGCAGCAGCCGCAGCCCCTTGGCTGCAGCTGACTTGCGCCTGCCACCGCCAGCACCTCTCAGCACAAAGCTCGCCTTGCTGCCTGCCGCAAGCCAGGAGGCAAGGCCACCTGTGCTTTGACTTGTGCGCACCGCCTGACTGTCTTCCCCAGGAGCACCTCCAGCAGCACTACTACCCGTAACTATAGCGCTACCACCAGCTGCAGCCGTAGGTGCAGCGGGTGCTGAGCCTACAACATGCAGTGCATTGCCAGGCGGGCTGAACAACCAGTGCTGCGGCTGCTGCTGCTTCTGGTGCAGCTCTGACATGGCACGCTTCCCTCCTTGAGGAATCTGCACAGGCTGCGAATGGCCCAACCCTGCTGCTGCTGCTGCTGCTGGTGAGGCTTTGGGTAAGGTGCTGCTCCCGGTGCCAACTGCAGCTGCGCTGTTGCCTGCAGCCACATTGCCTGCTTCCCCTGCTGGTCCTGCTGCGGCTTCATCGTTGTGCTCTAGCAGCATCGGCAGGTATGAGCCTGCTGCTGATCGCGAGAGCATTGAACTCGGGCCGCCTGCCTCCACGAATGGGCTGATGCTGCTGCTGATTGAGACAGGCTGCAGGTCCAGTGGCAGCTGCTCACTGTAGGAGTCACCAAGTGTGCCTTGCAAACAGCCAGATGCTGCTGCTGCTGCTGGTGCCGGTGAGCAGGAGCCGTCTGTTGGTGGTGGAGGTGCTGCTGCTGCCAGGCTGTTCCATTCAGCCACCACTGCTGCTGCAAGTGCAGCGTCGCAGACTATCTGCCCGCCTTGCGCACACACCATCTCATACCTGCACAGCATGCGTGCAACAGCACATGGTAACGACAGAAGGTCATAGCAGCACACTGTACTTCAAAGATATCCACCTCTGACTGTGCACTCAAACAGGCCTGCAGTCATGTGTGGCTGCCTGGCAAGCTGAACAAGCGTACAGCAACACGAGCCACACGCAGCGATGACCGCATACAACAGCTCTGCAGCAGGCTCATTACAAGATGACTTGCATAGCAGGCAAAGCCTCTGCATTATCTCAGTGACCCCTCACCGGGCAGCCATGTTGATGGGCACTGCATGGTAGTCAGCCCTCCCCAGGTGGTCAACACCCACACCCGGCAGCGGCCCACATGCTACGCCCATCCTGCAGCAGCAGCAACGGCACCAGCATATACAGGGAGGGAAGCAGCAGCTGAAGCAGACAATCTTCTCACTTTACTGCACTGCCCACGCAACAGTATGCATGCATACTGACGCCGGAACACAAGCACGCTGGACATAAGTGAGCTAGTGGGGCTGCAGCTGCGGGTCGAGCAGATGGGGTGCTCACTTCATGCGGGGCCCTCGAAAAAGCGGCCCACTGCGTGCAGCCACCGCCACATCAGCCCCTGCAGCTCCCACAACGGCTGCTGCTGCTGCTGCAGCTGCAGTGCCTGCTGTTGCGATTGTGCTGACGCGAGCCAGAGGGTTGCGTCGCTCGCTTGCCGGCTGCTTGTCGAATAGCGCTGGCGGCCAGTCCTGCCACAGCATGACTTCTTGCACCAGCAGGCACCACTCTAGCGCCAGCTGCAGCAGCAAGCAGAGCAACCAGAAGCAGACACATGTAGCGTGCTGTTGTTGCAGCCCAACAGCTCGACAGCGGCACATGAAGCACCTCAACCATGCAGCATCCTCAGTGCACATCACACATGTCCCTAAGCTGAAGCGCTGCAAGTGCTACATCCCTGGGCTTTCAGGACCGCGCTGAAAGCACTTGTTTTGGTCAATCAATTCCCTGCTGCTGTTGCACCACACGAGCGTGCCATAACTCTCACATGCAGAGGAGCGCAAGCACGCCTTATCCTACGGCTGTTGAAGGCAGCAGCTGGCTGTCATGAGACCCCAACTGAATCCAAACCTCAGATTTGACAACTGCAAAGGCAAAAACACTACGCCAAGCACTGCAGACATGGCTTACCCTAGGGCTGTTGAAGGCCAGTATGTACTTGAGGTCCCCTTGCATCTCCCTGCACAGGTAGCCTGCTGCCTGCAAACCCCTAGACCCAGAACACTGGCCACAGCTGCCGCTGCTGCTGCTGCTGGCAGGCTCAGCTAGGGCCAGCAGGCACTGTCGGATGACTCTGCTGACGATGCCTGAAAGCTGCGCTGAGAGCTTGGCCTGGCCTGGGTCCATGCTGAGCCTGCATTACATTTTGCGGTTTATGCAGCAAGCACGTTGCAAAATATTGCTGACAAGAGCAGCAGAGGCATTGAGTTACTCCAGCAGACACGCAGCGTGCAGGTGTTGGATGTGCATGATGTGGTGCCAGCCGGAGCAAAGACACATTGACCGCTTGGCTTGTACGCTTATGCAAGAAAACCCGAGCAAGCACTGTGTTCAAAGGCACACACTTCTTCGCATGTGATTCCAGCCGCACTTACTTTGTACGCGGGCTGACCACAGAGCAGAACACGAAGGTGACTGCTGACTCAGCACTATGTAGCGACCTGCCAAGCCCTGCTGCTGCATGTGGCTGTACAGCCAGACCAGCAGTCTGTGTCACATGCACATAGCTCTGCTCCACATCTTTTCGCGCACTGACCACAGCACTGCCAGCATTTGTGGGTGCACAAGTGCTAGCCGAATCCTGCTGCTGCCTCTGCTGCCGCCACCACGTGCCAGTGCCAGACACAGCACTTCTACCAACAGCAGCAGCAGACTTGTTGCCTGCTGCTGCTGCTGCTGCGTCATACTGCTTGCTAGCACCAGCAGCAGCTAGCCCTGCCTGACTGGAACCAGTCACGCCAGCTACTGCTGAAACAGCTGGCAGCAGCTGCTGCCGCCGGCGCAGCAGCAGGGCACCAACAGCGCTGCTGCCGCTGCCACTACCCCGCCTGTCACTCGGCACCCCTGGCTGCCCTGCTGCTAGCTGCTGCCTCAGCGGGTCAAGTGTAGCTGTGCTTGCTGCTGCTGGAGCACAGAAGAACGGCAGGTCATGGCACGTTGTGCCGTCTGCGAATGCCAGTTTGTTGCCGAACAAGTGAGCCCTCTCTACGAGCTTGGGTGCAAATACCTGATACAGGCGCAGGCTGCCAGATTGTCCCGACTTGAGAGCAGCGCTGGTAGCTGGGGTGGCGCCTGCTATGCAGGCAGCTGCTTCCCTATGTGCTACTTCCCCATGTGCCACTTCCCCATGTGCCACTTCCCTATGTGCCACTTCCCTATGTGCCACTTGCAGTGCAGATGCTGCTGCTGGTGTTGCCCCCACAGCTACAAGACTGTCAGCACCTATGACAGCGCCCGCTGCTGCTGATGCTGCTGCCTGCTGGTTGGCACTGGTACTGATACCCTGGACGTGATGCATGTTGCTGCCAGCAGCCTTGACAGCAGCAGCAGCGGCCGCGGCGGCAGCAGCAGCATCTGCAACTCCTGTTGGCGTGGACGCTGTGCTAGCCAGTGGCGCGGCAGGCAGCTGCGGCAGCTGTGGCAGCAGGCCAGCATCATCTGCGACGCTGCTTGCTGCGAAGCCTGGTATGCTGTAGAGCCCCATGTCTAGTACTAGCGCCTCACTGATCAGGGACAGATTCTGCCTGCAGGTGAAGACAGCAGTGCGTCTTAGTTCTGCCGCTGCGCTGCACACATGTACGGCAGCCCACAACTCAACTGCCAGCATGTTACACAGCTGCCCATAGGCAGCAAGCAACAGCAGTGCAGCTGGCGAGTGGTCGTGCATGAATGTGCCGCATGGCTGCGGCTTTGCTGCTTGGCTTGCAGGGCTGCTGCAGCTGTGATGCGTACCTTGCGACTAGCTTTGCCAGCCAGCCCCGCGGGTTGCCCCAGCCCACCACTCTGCTGCCAACATAGCCAGCAGCGCCAACCTGGCCCAGCTCTTCTAGCCTGCAATATGCAATTGAATTGCACCAGCACAGTATGTCAGGGTGCAGATGGAAATGCCAAACATGCATGTGGCATTGCAGAAGGGCATATGCAGATGATGCGCATGCTGCTCACATTGCCAGTAGCAGCAACCTGGGCCAGCTCTTCCAACCAGCACACGGCAACCAGAACAGCACGCAATTCCGTCATCAGAACAAGATCATCAGGCCAAAGCGTGCAATAGCAATCAAGTCCTCGCTGGTCAATTATGACAGCATATCTGAATTCAGGTGTTGTGGACTACTGCCGTCCAGCAAAGGATGCAAGCGTTGCAGCATTCAAAATGCATGTGCCAGCCGCATGTGCCCCTGCATACGCTTATTGCTTGCACTATGCCAGTAGCAGTGGCGCTGCCACATTGCTGCCTGTTATTGACGGCAGTTATCAACTGCTTTTGTGCATGCGCCTGTATACAAACACCAAACGAACATACTCACCTGTCTTTTATCTGTGCAAAGGTGTTACTGTCCATCAGCACCTGCCCACCACTACCGGCATCAGACACAACACGCGCCACCTGCAGCACTCTGCAGGAGAGGCACTCCTCTTTCTCATCTAACACCCCAGATGCCACACCCATGCGCACACGCAGCCCAGGCACGAGCGCATCAACTGTGGCCACGTTGCACTGGTCCTGCTGCTGTGGATTCGCCGCACTCTGCTGCTGCTGCTGTTGGCTGCTGGAAGAAGTGCCAGATGCTGATGCAGCATCTGCTGCATCCATAGTGCTCCTACGGTCCCTGAGCTGCTGAGAGATGGGTAGCTGACCGTTCACAGGCGTCACTGCTGCCGCTGCTAGCTGACTTCGGCTGCTGTAAGGTCGGAGAGACCAAAGCCTACTGCCTGCAGGGCTGCTACTGCTGCTGAGCCAAGAGTCAGCTGCTGCTGGTGCAGGTGGGGAGCCAGGAGGGCTGAAACGGGCAGCAGCAGCAGCAGCAGCAGCACCATCTGCCTGCAATGCAGCTTCATATATGCTGGCTTCAGTGCCGCCCAAGTGCAGCTCAGCATATCCAACCGCTGCGCTGGCAGCTGTGTCCTCTGCTGCCGCAGGTGGTGATGGTTTCCCAGCTGCCTGCTGCTGCAAGTACAACAGCAGCTCCGGTGGCCACTCAGTCTTCTGCAAAGCCTGCTGCACCTGCAGCCAGAAGCACAAAAACAGGTCCAAGCATTGAACGTGTTGTGCAATTCAAGCACAACCCCCTGCCACCAATAACACCACACACAAGGCAGCACAGAAACGCGAGCCTCCTGGTAATGCCGCAGTGAGGTGCCCACGCTCAGCCCTACCTGCAAACAGAATGCCACAGCGTCCAATGCTTCCCTGAAGGCGATTGTATAGCTGTCACCCTCCTGGCACACTGTGAAGCCAAAGTGCACCCAGGCGGCCTTGCGCACTGCGTTGTTGTGCTGTGACAGCGCTTGGGCCATCACCAGCGGCATTGTCACCATCAGCGCTGCACATACATGGTGGAAATCAACGCAGCGGCAGCAGCAGCAGCAGGAGTTGCAACGATTGGTGTGTCAGCACGATAATTATCACACCGCACAAGAGCAACAGCGGAAAAACACGCATGTACGGACTGTGTCAGCTGGTGGTTAATATGGGGGCAGTTGACAGTTATTGCATGCTTATCAAGGGCAGCTGGCGAGCAGGTGTCGCAACTCGCCATGCATACTGGTATACAACCTGGCAGCGGCCAGTTCACCTGAGTAGCTCTCTATGTCTGTCACCACCAGCGACACCTTGCCAGAGGTTGGTGCACCATGCAGCCGCTTCTTGATGTCCACATACGCCTGCAGCAGCACCATTGACCACAATGTTATGTGTGAACAGTTGCTGAAACTGACGCAGCTGCATGCATGGAGTGGGCAGCAGCTGCTTCTTCACGTTCACATACGCCTGCGGCAGCACCATCGACAGCAACACAACGCCTGTGAGCGGTCGCAGACAGTGGCTCGTCTACATGCATGGGGTCATGGCAGCAGCCGCCTCTTGATGTCCACATACGCCTGCAGCAGCAGCAGCAACAGCAACACCACGCCTGTGAGCGGTTGCAGAAAGTGGCTTGTCTGCATTTCATGGAGTCACAGCAGCAGCGGCTTCTTGATTTCCGCATACGCCTGCACCAGCTGCTGCAGCAGCAGCAGCAGCCGGCAGCAGTGGCGCAAGGCAGCACAAGGCATCTCCAGTAGCGTGCCAATATACACTACAGAACTGAGGGCCATATCGTGCTGCAGCCGCCTTCTTCAACTCATCTCAGCAGCTTGATTCTATACATTTGCATTTGCTGCGCTGTCACTCACCCGCTCAAGCTTTGGCAGGCCCCAGCATGACACCCTATGCTACAGGACTGAGCGGTAGCATGCTGCAGCCGCCTTTCTTGACTCAGATTCTTGACTTGATAATCGTGCTGTCCCTCACCCGCTCAAGCTTTGGCAGGCCCCAGCGCCCGGACCAGGCCACGTACAGGCAGTAGGCCAGCAGCGCAAGCACCACAAAGCTGGCGCTGATGGAGATGCCCACCACTTCACCCAGCGTCAGAGACTTGTCGCACACCAGACGGGACACCTGGCAGCGATTGCAGCAATTTGCAGGTTGAGTGCAGGAGGCAGCAGTGCCGCAGTTGATTGCCAGGATGTGCTGTATAACAAGATAGTGAGCAGCTACTGCTTGGAGGCACAGCCAGTGGCTTTATTGCACCACAGAATCAGGCCAGCTCTGCAGTGTGTATTCACTGTCAACACCGCCCTCTACCTGATGACGTCACAGGCATAGTGCACTTGTGGACACTACACAGCTGCAATATGCATACTAGCGCCTGCACCCCACAGCATTCAGCACGCTGCTCACCATGACGCCGCTGCCCACCGTCGCACACCACATGGGACGCCTGGCAGCAATCGCAGCAGGCGCAGTTAAAGTGCATTCAGCAGGCTGCCCACTCACCATGCCGTCACCGTCGACCGTCGCACACCCAACGGGACACATGGCGGCAATTGCAGCAGTCGCAGTTCAGACGCATTCGGCAGGCTGCCCACTCACCATGACGTCACTGCCCACCGTCGCACACCCAACGGGACACCTGGCAGCAATTGCAGCAGGCGCACTTCAAGCGCAATCAGCAGGATGCTCACTCACCATGACATCACCGTCAACGATCGCCCACCCAAGGGGACACCTGGCAGCAATTGCAGCAGTTCAAGCGCACTTCAAGCGCATTCAGCAGGCTGCCCACTCACCATGACGTCACCGTGCCAGGCCAGCTCCCTGCGTCACCGTCGACCGTCCCTAACCAAACAGGACACCTGGTAGCAAATGCAACACGCGCAATTCAAGCACATTCGGCAGGCCACTCACCGTGACGCCACCCTCGACCGGCACACACCCAACGGGACACCTGGCAGCGATTGCAGCAGGCCCAGTTCAAGCGCATTCAGGCAGTAACTCACCATGACGTCACCTTCAACCATTGCACACCAAACAGGACACCTGGCAGCGATTGCAGCAGGCGCAATTCAAGCGCATTCAGCAGGCTGCCCACTCACCATGACGCCACTGCCCACCGTCACACACCCAACGGGACACCTGGCAGCAATTGCAAAACAGGCCCAGTTCAAGCGCAATCAGCAGGCTGCCCACTCACCATGACGTCACCGTGACAGGCCAGCTCCCTGCGTCACCGTCGACTTGTCGCACACCCAACGCGACACCTGGCAGCAATTGCAGCAGGCCCAATACAACCACATTCAGCAGGCTGCCCACTCACCATGACGTCACGGTCGACCGCCGCACACCAACCTGGACACCTGCCAGCAATGGCGGCAGGCGCAGTTCAAGCGCATTCAGCAGGCTGCTCACCATGCTGTCACCGTCGATCGTTTCATCCCAACCGGGACACCTGGCAGCGATTGCAGCACGCGCAATTCAAGCGCATTCCAGCTGCTCACCACAGCAATCAGCAGGCTGCCCACTCACCATGACGTCACCGTGCCAGGCAAGCTCCCTGCGTGCTGTGAAGCCAGTGGCGCACTGGCAGCCCAGGTAGTGGTAGTAGGAGGGGCTCACGCCCCAGATGGGCCGCTCCCCGCTGGCAAACTGCTGCGGGGTGCCGTTGCGGTTGCAGAACTGCAGCAGCAGCAGGGTGGGATGACGGGGTGGACGTTGCGGGGCAGCGGGCCAGAAGTTTTGAGTTGAGGCAGATGATGATGCAGATGCAAGGGTGTGACCTTTGAAGGGGGTCGAGAGTTGCACACAAGGTTCCATTGTTGGTGGCTGCCACGTACTGATTGTTTGTCTGACATATGTGTGTGCACCTGGTTGGCTGTACGGTGTACTAAAAGCTTATGTCCCCGACATACGTAGCAGGCTTGAGCCCCTTACCATGTCTTGGTAGATGGTCGGGCACTGCATGTGCTTGTTGTCAGAGAAGTTTGACTCTGCAGGGGCAGCAGGTCAAGACGCTGTCAGAGGAATACATGGTGCGTGTGTAGCTGCCAGCAAATTACACGAAGCCGAATTGTGACTGCCTTGGAGGCCTATGGATGCTAGCAGCATCCTTCTCTTGCTCCCGCTGCTCCTGCTACTGCTTGCTGTTGCGCTTTTGCTGTCACAGCAGCCACAAGTTGGCACTGCGGTCAGGAACAGGCCCCGACCTACCGGCATCAGGGACCTGCCACGCCCTGGAGTCAACTGTCAGGTACCTGCGCATCATCCGCAAGTCAGCACGACAGAAACACAAAGGTAAGCAAACGCCTCACACATAGTCGTCCTGATGACAGATGCACACACATGAAGTGCGTACGAGCTGCCTCAAACACATGTGTCGTGTCTAGCAGCATAGATGGTCACCTCCAAGTGCAGGCGAGCTGCCCCGTGAGACACATGTATGTGCTTGCAGGCCGACACCCATGCCAACAGTTGAACTGCCAACCCCATCCTGTGCAAGCTTACCACGGCAGCGCATCATCTATGCTTGCGCATTCCTGGTACATGCCTTCATTCTGTGGCCCTGCATTGCCACACAATGCTGACATGAGCGTGCCTGCAATGCTGGCAGACTGCAAGCTTGGCAGCCGGCCAAATCCGCTTGCATTGCTGCCACACACACGCTGCGGTGGGATGCGGCCAGAGTAGAAGTCTGTTCGAGATATGCCAGGCAGAGCGCCTGATATGTTGGTGCGGCCGAGCTGCAGGATGGACAGGCCCACGGTAAATCTTGCGGCAACAGGCAGCAGCGGTGCAGGAAACATATGAGGGCAAACAAATCTCACTTGATGTGCATGCATGCACGCACTGAGCAGGTGTAGAAAGGGAGCCATTGGAGATAGAGGGGCTGATGAAGGTGAGCTGCGAGCAGACGTGGACTATATGTACAATCACTACTGGTCTGGTGCTGTTGCTAACCAGGAAACGCAGCAAGCATGAAGCATGCTCAGCATATGAGGGAAGTCACACCAACAGATGACCCAATTTTACAGTTGTTGCAGTTTGACCACATGTTGGCCAGCCTGGCCGCACCTGAACCAAGGGCTGATGCTGCCTGAGAGCTGCGCGTTGTTGTGCAGGCTGAGCAGTGACAGCTTTGACTGGAAGGCCAGCTGCCAGGGCAGCGTGCCTGTCAGGAAGTTGTTGCTGGCGTCAACCATGGTCAGCCACGGCAGCAGCGTCCAGCTGATGGGCAGGGGCCCTGCATGGTGATACATACGCCAGGGCGGAGGGGACAAACTGAGATACACCACCATGAAAAGTGCCTAGGGCCCCGCAGGCCCCCCCCTCCAGGCCCGCCACAGGGGATTCTGTGCCGCCAGTCGGCCTGCATACGCGCATATATACAATACATTGGAGTGTTGACGGAGGAGCTGATGAATCTATGCACAAGAGACTTGCAAACGGGGCCGTCAGTCTTTATGGGCGCCAACCCGTTTCAGTTAAGACGTATAGATCAGCGAGTCATCAGAGGCACAAACAGGCCTGTGCCGGGCTGCTGCAGTAGCAGCACCCCGCCAGTCTCCCAGCCACCCACCTGTTAGGCTGTTGTTGCCGAGCACCAGCACAGCAAGCACAGGCGCCTCCCCGTATGCAAATTGCAGCAGCCGCCCCTCAAAGTTGTTGTTGTTCGCGCGGTACACCTGCAGCCTGTGCCAGTTGGTGCTGTTGCGGCTGCGCGGGACGGGCAGCACGCCTGTGAAATAGTTGTCTGAGATGTCAAATGCGGTGAGGTGGCAATCGCCAAACTGCGTTGCTGGGCCTGTCAGCAGGTTGTTGCGCAGGCTCACGGCCTGACAGATGAAGCAGCAGTGTTATGCAGTGGTGGCGGCAGCAGCAGAAGGTGTGTCAGAGTATGGCGAACTGAAGTGTGGTGAGTGGACGTAGGGTGGGTCAACACAGTTTACATGTTTACAACTGTTGTGTGTTACTACATGGGTGAAGCTGTGCAGCACGCTGCCGACAACACATCCACGCACCCTTGACCACAGACTGCATCCCTCGAAACATCCCACCAGCTCAACAAGGGAGCATACTTGTGACAAAGTATAGCGTGAGCATCATGCTGAGCTCACCTCGAGCTGTTTTAGGCTACTGCACAGGTTTGGCAGCGTGCCCGTGAGGTAGTTGTGCTCCAGCATCAGCATGCGCAGGTTTGTCAGCCTGGCAAACGAAGCCGGCAGCCGACCTCCCAGAACTGCAACAACAGGCACAAGTGGCAGCGGTCGAACCAAGCACGGTGTAACTAGTGTTCTGCTGGCGCGTTTAATGATCCTGTCACACTCTACATGCGTCAACATTGCTGCAGGCAGTGAGGGTTGTCAGCTGGCTGCAGCATTGCCAATTAAGCATCCAGCAAATATATAAAACCGTCAACACACGATGTTGCGCAGCTGCAGTAGTCAAGCAGCCCACCTTCTCCAATGTCAGTGAATCCGTTGTAGCCCAGACTGCACAGTTTGCAGCAGACAGAAGCAAAGCAGCAGCATCACCAGCAGCAATCGATTAGGTGCGAGTAGCCACCACAACAACACACTGAGCTCAGCTCAAGGTGTTCGCCTGCCAGCTGTGTGCAACCAACAAAGCAAGAGCAGTTACCATGCAGCAGCATGGCATCAACAGGGGCTGCCCCAAATCACTGGCAAAGCAAGTGCAATGCATCCTGCACTGTCAGCCGCTGCGCAATGCTTTGGCGGTTGTCAGCGTACTTGAGGGAGTGCAGGTTTGCCAGGTTTCCGAGCTGCGGCGGTATGGTGCCTGTAAGGTAGTTTGTTGACAGGTCCAACTCCTGCAAGGCTGTCATGCTGCCCAGCTCAGGTGGGATGCTGCCAGAGATGTTGGCTGCAGCAGCAGCAGCAGCAGGGATGCAAGCACACACAGCAAGGTTGACAGTGACAGCTGCTACATGCAGCTGACAAAGCACGGATGCCGCGTCATGCAGCACATCCAGCTGCCATGCACCTGGTTGCTGCATCAGACACGGTGGCTCCTGCTGCAGCTGATGCGACGTGCATCCGCCGTCGGTCCCAACACCTCCAGCTGAAGCAGCTGCAGGATTGCACTTACTGTGTAGCACCCTGTTGCGTCGCGACTGCTGCTGCTGCTGTTGCTGTTTGCAACCACACTGCGTCTGATATGCGTCAAGTAAAACTTCATCCTGCCCCTGCAGCTGCAGGCTCACTTGCAAACAGCGCCAGCACCTCCAGTTGGTCAAACTGTGCAAAGGTACGGCTGATGGTGCCCAGCAGCTGTTGCGGGACATTAAAGTTGTGCAGCGCGACATGCAGAGCAGAGCAGCAGGGCTCAAGTTTGGAGACAGCTTGACAACAGCCGTTAATGACTGGATGTGACATGTGAGGCTACTGCCGCTGGACTGCAGGTTTGTGAGCAATTGCCCACACCAAAGGTACAACCCTGGCTGTTATTTCTCAGTTCCATTTTACTACTCTTGCAGCACCTTGGCTCTGCATGCCCCTCAGCCAGCATTCTCCATAGCACTGCATGCATGCTGTAGTTGTGCAGCTGCTGGCGCTTGCTGTACCTCTGCCGCGCAACCCCTCACCCCAAATGAGGAACCACCAACCACTAGCTCCTTGAGTCCACAGTCATGCAGCTGCTTCACTGCTTGCAGGAACGATGGGTCATCCACACGGCCGCTGACATCGTTGTTTGTCAGCTCAACACTGCGAATGCCGTGCGCTGCTGCCCCACTTGTTGTGCATGTACTGCTGTACGCTGTTGCGTTGCAGCCGATGCCATACCAGCTGCAGTAAGGTGGACTTGCTGCTGTCTCTTCCATGCTTCCTGCAAGATAGGCTTGACATGCTGCTGCTGGTGCTGAGCTTGCAGGCATATCTTGCCAGCCAGTGCTGTGGCGCCACGTGCGCAAGCCTAGCGCTCTGCCAAAATACTGCAAAGCTTCACACGTGCTCTGAATACATGCTGTTCCACAACAGCCATCCTCTCCAAGCAGAGGACAGGACGGTAGGCCTGCTGCTGCAGCTGGCAGCAGCAGCAGCAGTAGCAGCTGACTGTGCTGCATACTGGCACGACTCGCTGGGGGCACATCGGTCAATGGTGACGGCGAGGATCACAAAGAGCTATGGATGCAGTCATTCTGCACGCCCAGCATAGCCAAGCTTGTCAAACAAGGAAGTTTCTTGTGGATTGTCACTGTTGCTGGCTATAAAGCTCAAGCAGTCATCTGCACGCAATGAGGTGATCTTTCCGGTTCCAGCCGTCACAACATGCGGCCCGCACGCATCAGTGCCGCACAACAGCTGTTTCGGTGGTTACACATGACAGTCACTCTTCCGCAGGGTTTGAATGCAAAGCTGAGCTTCGCTGTCTGACGCTTTGCAGAGGTTGAACAGTCGACATTCCAGCTGTGTGTATATTTACCATGCAGAATATACATCTATGACATCGTGGCCACGTTCTTGCTGACCCCTGTTGGACCGTGCTGCACGTACTTGCTGTCCACCTCTTCCAGCCTGAATCTTCGGGAACTGTTTCTTATCAGCTTTTGAGTCGTAAAGGAGCAGATGGAGCAAGCGACGGAGGTGTGTGGAGCTGCCACACCTTGCAGATGGCAACCCGCAAGCAGCAACCGCATGACCTTGAGCACTGATCAGCGGCACCCACTGCAGGTAGCTCCCAAGCGCAGCATAACACGAGGCAATGTCATCCAAGCAAGCGTGGTGTATGCAGCAATTGTGGCAGACATCTTCGTCACAGCATACACAGACCCCATACAGACGAGCGAGGTGCTGACACACATGCTGCTGTTGGGGTGAGTTGCGGCTGTGCCACACTGCATGACCAGATGGCAGGTCACACTGCTTCAACAGACCAAGCACGGCAATATCAATAATCACTCTTCACACGCACCCTGCAGCTCCGCGGGCTGACATCCTTCTTCCTGCATGCACTGTTGTCATCTGATTATGCCACCAGGCTGCAGATCTTCTTGCTGTTTGGCATTGTGCTGGCGTTCTTCCTGCTAACCACCAGCCTCAGCCCCTACGTACACCTCAGCCTGTATGATAGATACCTCAAGCAGCATGGTGGCGTGTTCACGCTGTGCCTACTGTCAGTGCTACTTGTTGGCAGCATCGGCGCATATTGCTTGGTGAGAGTGTACGACACATCAGCTTGCTGCAGCAGCTCCCCAGGCTGTCTGTGTTGCTCAGACGGCAATTCAACACGCACACATCAGACTGTCACAGCAGTAGTAGCAGCACCAGCAGCAGCATATTGCAGGACTATGACGAGGGCATGGCGCACCAAGTGGCAGAGTGGTGGCAGCACAGCATGGTAGCGCTAGCAAGTGGCAGCAGCGAACAGAGAGGTCTGGCAGCCACCCAGTGCACCTGCAGCATCAGCTCCACCATCACACTTGCCTCAGCTGACTGGCTGAGGAGCAGAATAGGTCACTTACCTAGGGCTTGGTGGTTTGCATCGAGGTCTGTGCTGATGACCCCACATCAGTTCAGCACAAGTCAAGCGAGTTCCTTGTGCCTTCTGCTGTACCGCAGGTGCTGGTGTACCGCAGCATACCTTACCCTGAAGTGTGGCAGCAGCCAGGGTATCAAGCGCTGTGGTTCTTTCAGCGGCTGTGCCTGCTGGCGCTGCAGTGCAGAGCAGTGTACGCGACAGCCATGGCCTTCAAGGCCCCGGAGCAAAGCTGGATGACGCCTGCAGCAGCTGGCCAAGCGCTGGGCACAGCAGCACGTGGCCTGCTCTGAGAGCGCAGCTTCCCCTTGCTTGCTATTCGTGTGTCACGCACCAGTGATGTGCTAGCTAGCTATAGCCTAGCGTGCAACCGATGCAGCAGGTGCGCAGGCAGCTGGTCAGTATAATGTTCAACGGTTTGGTTTGACAAACTTGATTGATATGGTTCTGATAGCACGGCACAGGCACGTGTGTAACGTGTGAGCAGTGATTTGATGGGTTGGTCAAGGTTGTACGTTCGTTTGGTTGCTGCATGCACACCTGATGCAACCTCACCGTGAGGCCGTCACACACGGTGCTCATCAATGCGGCCATAGGCCAAAGTGTGGCCCACACCGGCGGTGCGACAAAGCTGCCACACACCTGCTACCGCAATATACGCAACCCCACAGGTGGCGTCATCATCATCATAATCAAATTACCAGATCAAGCCATAGCATCAACAGGTGGTGTGTTGGCAGCTTCATCATCATCATCATCGTCATCATCATCATCATCATCATCATCAAATTACCAGGTGGTGTGTGGGCACCTTGTGCTTACGTAACACGCCTGTTAACTTAACAGCCTGGCAGATTGCCCACTCAAAGTACACCGCATGGCCAGAAGCAAGAGCAAGGCTTGCTTCAAGCAACAACAAGTTGTTGTTGCAGAACACAAGTCAACCAAATGCCATGTGTTGCCTGCAAGCAGATGACGGTCATCGAGCAAGAGCTCATGCACACACCGCAGCATGTCTCAGTCGCTGGTGCCTGGGCATGCAACTACTCTGCACTACAGCAACACACCACCCGGTAGAGAGGGCCTTCACCGTGAGCGATTGTGTGTGATCAACCTGCTGACATCAGCGCTGCACCATACCACTGGCAGCAAGCCTTCATCAACGCGTCCTTGCTGGCACCACACAGCGTGCCAACAGTGCTACGATACATGTATTGTATGTAGATAGCGCCACTGGGATCCTAGCTTCAAGTAGTGCTTCTGTTTGATTTGCCGACTACTCTTCTGCCCATACATGCTTCGGGTTGGGCAGCATCACTGATGCTTGGCAAGTTGTCAAGATGTGGAGTCGCAGTCTGGCGTCTGCAGCTGCTGCAGGATCTGCGGCACCCACTTGTCCCGCCATGCTGGCAGGTGCCTGCTGCTCTGCGGGATCTCCTCACTGCACGGCACCAGGTACAGCAGCACACCGTGTTGAATGTAGCAACACACATGACCTGTGTCATTGCAGTGACAGTAGGACCCTACAGCAATGCGCATGTCGCATGCTTGCTGTACACAGCAGGACAAAGGGAGGGTTACAGCACAGTTCCCATGGGCTGCTACCTCTGTAAGGTGTATAGGCTGCAACTTGCTGGCACATGGGCAGGCAGTATCATAAGGGTATCAGCAAACGATAGAACAATCAGCGCACCTGTGCAGTAGGAAGGCCTGGAGTTGCTCTCTGTGCCTGTCATCTGCTGCCAGCCACTGCTTTAAGCCAGCAAGGCTGCCGTGCTGCACCCCACCCAGGCTTTTGGTGGTGGCCAGCACTGCTGCAGTGGCAGCACCAACGCCACGTGTTGAGCACTCCAGCTCACGTGCTAACAGCTCAGCAGGAGACAGCTGCTGCAGCACAGGCCGCAGGGGCTGCTGCGCCTGCTCTTGCTGCTGCTGCTGGTGCTTGTGCATCTGCTGCTGCACATCCTGCTGCTCTTGCTGCTGCTGCTGCTGCTGGGTTGGCTGCTGCGCCCCTGCAGCTGGTAGCGACACGCCGTGCTGTACGTATGCCAGCTCTGCTGCCGTGTACTGCACAGCGATGGCCAGGCGCATGTTGACATCCGTGAAGCCAAAGAACTTGGGGCCTGCAGCAGCAGCAGCAGCAGAAGCCGGTGTGTAGCCCGTCCAAAGCAGCACAATTCTATCTTCAACCCGAGCTTGTAGCTGATGGCGCATGGCCGCAGACAGTTGAATTTGATATGTCAAGCCTTGAACCTGTTGAACGCTCAACACCCAGCTTCAAGCAGTGCCGCTGAGCGCGTATCATCAGAACCGCTTCCATTCTGCGCCTTGTCAAGTCTCCCCCTTCCACCAGGCTTCAAGTTGTCAAGGGTTATCAACACGGGTGCCGCACCTGAGATGCGCTGCGTCTTGCGGTGCGCCAGGCAGGCGTCTGTCCAAGGCTTGGTAGGGGAGGGCCCTGAGTAGCTGACCCCAGCAGCCGCATCAGACACCTACGCTCACAGTTTACAAGGCCTGACATGTCACACATGGCACCTGGCCTTTGCAGCCTTCTGCAGCTCCACAGCTACTGCCAAAAGCTTCAGAAGCAGCACTAACAAAAGCCTGCCATGCCAACTACATGATTCATAGATGGATGATGTCTAGTACGGGTGAGGTCATCCGGTTATTCAGCACACGTATGTGTGCCACCGCATGCGAGTGCGCAACAGCCACCAGACCTGGCACCTCTGCTATCATGTGTAGCTCAAGCAGCTGCACAGATCACCACACATGTATACGCAGCATAACAGGGCACAAGCAGCAGCACCCACAGTGAACACCGGCCCCGTCTCTCCTGCGTTGATGCTCATGCGCCACGTGCGGCCAAACACCTCCTTGCTGGCAGCATAGCCCACCTGCAGGCGCGGCAGGGCAGGAATCAGATGCGGCTACTTGACGCACCCTGCCTGGTGACAAGTTTGCAGCTTGATGCAGATACTGGCAGGCTACAATGAGGCACTGCAACATCTTACAGCCAATAATGAAAAAAATGTGCTCAACGTCCGCTGCTACTAGATTATACCGTGCGTTCGATGCTTCTAGCATATGGCATAACTTCAGCAGTGGTAAGAATGTACTGGAGAAGAGGGGCAGCTGCAAGCCTCAAGGGGGTACTGTGTGTCTGCGCACCGGGTAGGCGTGCCTGAACCTGCATTTGTCAGATGACCAGTAGTTCTGCTCCCAAGGGCCCCTGTACACCTGACCCAGCTCCAGCACAGTGACCCCTGAAGATGCAGGTAGAGGGGTGACGAACCGGTGCAGATTCAGGCAGGGGATACATGTCTACAACCAAGCGATGTTGTGCTTATGTGTGACCGCTGCACGTTCTGCCAGGAGATGAACAGCTGCAGCTTGCTGTTGACGATGATGCAGGCGCGATGCAAGGGACACTGCACTATATAGCGTGCTATGCAGCTCTGCCGTAACAGCAGCCTTGCGGCTTGGATCATCAGATCAAGTGCCTCGCTTCATGACCAGCAAACTCTGTACTAACTGCCTCGGGCACTGCAGCAACTTACGAGTTGACGCCACTGTGAAAGGCGCTGCATAATGGTTGGCAATACGCGCCAACTGAGGCTCGCTGTCATGCGCTGCTGCATCAACACTGTCAGCAGCCCCAGCACTGGCCGCCGCAGCAGCAGCAGCGTCACTCTGTGCTGCAGCTGCTGCCTCATCCCCGCCAGCTTGCTGACCTGTCGCTGCAGCTGCTGCTGCTGCAACATCTGCTGCTGGCACTGCCACTGGTGGTGCATGCTGTGGCTCAGCAGCTGACAGCAGGGTGCCGTACTGCGCGTACGCCAGCTCAGCAGGAGCGTACTGCGCAGCAATGGCGCGCTGCACATGCACGTCCGAGAACCCGAAGAACAGGGGCCCTACAAAACAACATGGAGGCAGCGTCCTTGCAACAAAGCGGTGGACGGTGACCACGTCTTGGGGTGAAAGATGCCAGAACCAGCTCAGCCTGTTGCAAAGTGCACATGACGGGCTGGTCAATAGACGCCAGTAGTGCACAGGGGTGCGGCTGCGGTTGGCTTGTGCAGATGCAAGGAAAGTGTGCCGCACCTGAGATGTGCTGCGTCTTGCGGTGAGCCAGGCAGGCGTCTGTCCAAGGCTTGGTAGGGGAGGGCCCTGAGTAGCTGACCCCAGCAGCCGCATCAGACACCTACAGGTGCCAGCAACACCACATCGTGTTGTATTGTGCTGCACAGTCACCTTGTTATATGACAGCAGTCCCATGGCTTTCGGAATGCCAAGCAGGTGGAAAGCAGGAAGTGTGGGTGTGACTTGGGACCATCAAAACTATGAGGGACGCCTCAGCAGGATGACGTCACAGCATAGAACCATGCAGGACAAGACGGGCTCATCCAGCAGTTAAACAGACGAGCTGGGACCTATGTCCCTCGTCAGCCAAATTGGCAGACCCACGGTTAACTCACCGTGAACTCCGGCCCCGTCTCTTCTGCGCTGATGCTCATGCGCCACGTGCGGCCAAACACCTCCTTGCTGGCAGCATAGCCCACCTGCAGGCAGGCGGATGCAGAAGGGTACGTGAGCGCAGCAGGCATAGGACCCCGGCTCCATAGCAACACGACCAGCTCAAGCAGCCTGTTCAAGTAGCGTGCTACTTGTGCACTGCATGCCAATGCTGCCAATGCACAAGGGATATGAGGCTTTAAGCCAAGTACTATGGTTGTGCAGCAGCGGCTGGTGTCTGCGGCTCACCGGATAGGCGTGCCTGAACAGGCAGCCGCGCGATGACCAGTAGTGCTGCTGCCACGGTCCCCGGTACACCTGACCCAGCTCCAGCACAGTGACACCTGGGAAGCAAAAACGCAAGGTACAAGCTATCAGTGCGATGTACAAGGCAGTGGATTTGGCGCACACACAACGTCAATGCCATACAGTATGGCATATCTCTGGCAGCTGCCAGAGGGTCTAGTGATATGATACGCAGCTATAACGGCTCCGCAACATATCGTCCAACCACACCTCCTGCTTATGGTTGCTGGTAGGCACAGTGATTGCTGTGGCAGGCTAACTATGTTCAGCGGACCCATCGACCCACCAATGGAGGTGATTGTGAAGGGTGCCACATACTGGGTGATGGTGAGCTCAAAGCGTGGCTTCGGCGGCTGCACTGCAGGCGCGCCTTCAGCACCTGCTGCGTTGCCGCCTGCTGCCTCCTGTGCGTGCAGCACACATGTAACATGTAACATCAGCGACCATATGGCACGTGTACGAGCCAAACAAGGTGCTGGTCGCAACAACACACAATGCAGTACATACCAACTCATCAACCCGCACACATGTCGGCTTACTGGTGCTGCAGCAGCACCGAAATGCCGTTCCTGCAAGTTGCATACACACCTGCACTGCTTCCACCTGCATGCCCCTTATGCGACTGGAAGCACGCGCGGGCCCATCAGCTACGTCCACCTGCCAAATAGAGCAGCAACCGCAGATGGCACAACTTCCACTGTGCAAGGGTTCCCTGCTGTTATGTGAAGCAGGGATGTTGCTGCATCAACATACTGCAACAATGTACCTCAGCAGTGCCACGTGGCACCGTGGCACCGCCTGTGCATAGGCAGAAGGCAGGTCTCTGCCAGTGTGCCGTTGCGTCAGTGCAGCGCCGTATGTGCAATGCCAAAGCCAAGGTCACACATGCTCAGCTGCCAACGGGCTTACCTGGGTTTTGGTCGCTTGATCCCTGTGTACTTGTGCTTTGGCTGCTTGAGGGCCATCAGGCTGTCAGCGGCCTGCATCACGCCCATGTCCTGCATCACCTGCCTGTTCTTGGCCATGATGCGCGCACGCTCAGCCTCGAACGCGTTTTTAGGCTCCTCGCTAGCGCCTGCTGCTGCTGATGGTGTTGCTGGTGCTATTGCTGTTGGTTGCAGTGCTGCTGCGCCCTGTGCTGCTGCAGGCGAGGCTGCACCCATCTGTACATCGCTGCTGCATACTAGTGCCATGCCAGCTGCAAAATTATTGTAAGAGATCTCTCTGGTGTAGTATGTCAGAGGCTTGATGGTCTGCACGCTAGATTGGCTGAACGCTGCAACACAATGCGCCAGGCTTGATAGTTTTGAACAGAGCCGTACAGATGATACATGATACCTATTCCGGCTTCAGCATACGCATTGGACTGGCAGTGACCCGGAGGTCGAAGTTCAAGCTGCTTCAAACAGCGTGACATGACAAGTGACAACAATTCCTTGTCAATGGCGCCTGTCATAGCATCACGCACACATGCGTCACCACAAAAACCCGGAGCAAGAAGCCGTAGACTTCATCACGCAAGACCGTTTGTTGAGACGTCAACAGTAGTGAACACCACGTTGAAAAACGTTTGCTCCAGTCACAACACCTCCTGCGGTTCGTTGCCATCTAAATGTCGTCTCAAAGCTTAGCCTTAAACGTGGCGTCTACTGCGCCCTGGAAGGCGCTGCTGCAGAAGTCCTTGGCACTGAACAGCAGCCTGCCACAGGCCAAGTATTTGCAGCTGGCAACAGTCAGACCTGACGGCAGGCCTGCCAACAGAACAGTGGTTTTCAGGCAAGGCACCTTCTACTCATCCACTTAACGGTATTGGGTCCTGCAGCACATTCTCCAGATGCTGCAGGAACGCCGGTGCAGGCTACACAGCAGCAGTTGCCGAATCGCCAGCAGCAGCAGTTGCGCAGTTATAGCGGCATGTATATCACTCAACATATCTGGCTGGTGTATGACACGCAGGGGATTTCTGTATGACACAGACCATCTCACCATCGTTACAGACAGGCGCAGTAGCAAGGTGGGTGAAGCAATGTGCCCACCTCCTGACATGAGGTTGAAACACAGTATGCCAGCACCGTGCCAGGCAGCAGCAAAGTTGATCCTTATCAAGGGGGTATATCACAGCCTTGAGATGAACCAGTTCTCTGTGTACCTGGCAGACAGTTTTTCCCGCCGAAGTCAAGTCAATTTATACAATTCCTCAGCATAGCAGCGCACTCAGGCATCTGTTACTGTGCTGCCGCAGGTCTCTGAGCTTGCGTCCAACCCACATGTGGAGGTGTGCTGGTACTTCCCCACCAGCAGGGAGCAGTACAGGCTCAGCGGCAGCATGGCCATCATCAGCCAAGATAACAGCAACCAGCAGCTGCTGCAGGCACGCCAGGAGGCATGGGCGCGCATGTCGGATGCAGGTGATCCCTGCTGTCCGTTGGCCTGATGGCAGCGTCAGCAGCTACAAAACACACTGCCTTGATCCTTTCCGCAGCATTTTGCAACGGAACATGATGTGTATGGTTCCTGTCCTGCACATCGGTTGCAAGAAGGCACTGCCTTTTCGGTGGCAACAAGGCTTGTCACCAAAGAGATGTACACCTGGCACCACCAGCCAGGCAAACAGGCATGGCTCTTTACCTTGATGCAGCAACCCTAGTGAGAAGAAGATGCTCATGAGCAGGGTGATTCGCCTGATGCTGCGCATTGCCTGCTTGTGCCTGTTGTGCTGCAGGGCGCTCGCAGTTTGTGTGGCCCCACCCTGGCCAGCCGCGCATGCCTGCAGATGAATCGCTGTTCCTGCAGCCAGCACCCGAGTCAGCAGGCAGTGCAGCTCCTGACTTCTGCCTGGGGGTGGTGCTGGTAACAGAGGTGAGCAATCCTGAGCTGCTGTGCGTTGCTGTACACGTGATTTGACTGTTGTTGTATGCTGCTTTCCTCACCGGTTGCAACTTCAAGTGGGGCAGCAGAAGACAGTGCAGTTGACAGGCGGTTGGGCTGCTCCATGAGCAGGGCGTCACAGCATGCTGTGCTGGCAGCTGTATGGTGTGGGCATTGACCTCAGGTGTTTGAGGTTCAACATGCTCCACCTCCGCACATTCAAGCGGGTGTGCTTGCATGGAATCCCGAGCCCCCACACGTGCGGCACTGCTTGCTGATGTGCTGCTGCAGGTGGACCATGTAGATCTGTACACGAACCAGCGACGCGTGTTCAGCAGCCAACCAGCAGCACTCGTAGCAGCAGGCACACCAGATAATGGTGATGCAGCAGCGCAGCCGGGCCTGCGGTGGGAGACCCGCAACGTCAACCCATGACAGGCGCTCCCTGCGGCGGCAAGTTCTGCGCCACAAAGCACACTGATCGCCCTGGCCATTTCAAAGTGAAGCACACTGATCCCCCTGGCCGAAGTTAGCATGTGCTTGAAGGTATTATTCAGAAGAGGGGTTACACGGTGTGCACAGGCAACTACGTTGCAACGAACACCCGAAAATCTGGAACGTCGCAGATGACTCAGCAAAACAGGCTGTCACTCAAGGAGACTCACCCCAGAAAGTCTCTCTGTGTGTGTAACTTGACATATGGCCTTGCAGGCAAAGCCGTCAGTCACAGCACACGCAGCTGTTGATGCTAAACAAAGGCAACAAAGGACTAGTGTAAACAGTGTCAGTGACAGCAAGCTGCACTTTATGCAGTGTAGCGGGCGGGCTGAATCCACAGAACATCACTCACCAGCAGCAACACAGCCTGGCAGGCGGCGGTCTGAGGCGACAAACTAGGGAGAGAGAGCAGAGGACAAGCCAGCTGCTGCAAGGGCCGCACAACTACATTTTGCAGCAGCGACACGGCAACTCACAGCTCCTGCAAAGCAAGACGGCTAGCTCTGGCGTGTCAGAAGTTCACAGAGAAGGTATTGCCGCAAGGCTTGGATAAGTGTGCTTCACTTCAGAGAGGCAGCCGTTACGCGTAGAGGGTAGAAGAAGAAATATGTTACAAGGTGAAAAAACGCGACTACGTCGCTACTGTTCACCACGAAGCTAAGAAACGTGAGACCAATAGGCACTGCGGTCAAAGACATGATCACTCTCAAACCAACATGATCACCCATAGTGCCATGTCAGTATACTAGTAGGCAGCGGGTACTGTTTGCATCGCCCCATCGTCCCGCCTACGCTTAGCCACACAACATGACCATGTGGATAGTCAGATGGTGTGAATGACATGAGCATGCGCCCATCCACGGCTGGCACACCAAAAGCGTGTGCACATTAGATCAAAATGTCTCACGGAAAATAAGGAAGCAAAGGGATTCGACAGACAAAGCGTGTACAGCTAGGCACCTGTGTACGTGAAGTACTGCAAGCACCGTAGCAGCGTACGCAGGGAAGTAGGACGGGGCAGGACCAGTGAGCAGCAAAAAGGGAATGTGTAGGCAAGACCGCAGCTAGTGACCGGACCTAATATCTGACCACCCTCAGTCCAGTGCCCTGCTGCAGCACTACATGCCACGATATGAAAGGCTGCTGTGTCAAATCAGCTGTTCTGGCCCAACTAGGCACTTGTGCTGTAGCCGCAAATTCAGCCAATGCAGGAAGGAAGAATTTGTTACAAGCCACCATACCCCGGTGGAGGGCCGCGAGAACACGGAGCCAGTCTGGTCACCCTCCGCGACGCGCTTTTCAGCGCCTACGTCGCACTACTACCTGAAGAAGAAGAGGGGTTACACGGTGTGCACAGGCAACTACGTTGCAACGAACACCCGAAAATCTGGAACGTCGCAGATGACTCAGCAAAACAGGCTGTCACTCAAGGAGACTCACCCCAGAAAGTCTCTCTGTGTGTGTAACTTGACATATGGCCTTGCAGGCAAAGCCGTCAGTCACAGCACACGCAGTGTTGATGCTAAACAAAGGCAACAAAGGACTAGTGTAAACAGTGTCAGTGACAGCAAGCTGCACTTTATGCAGTGTAGCGGGCGGGCTGAATCCACAGAACATCACCCACCAGCAGCAACACAGCCTGGCAGGCGGCGGTCTGAGGCGACAAACTAGGGAGAGAGAGCAGAGGACAAGCCAGCTGCTGCAAGGGCCGCACAACTACATTTTGCAGCAGCGACACGGCAACTCACAGCTCCTGCAAAGCAAGACGGCTAGCTCTGGCGTGTCAGAAGTTCACAGAGAAAGCACGTACACACAGTGAGAAGAAGGCCATCACCGCCGCACCACACACAAACCATTGCCACGCAACACAGTATGCCAGGCAATAAAAGGCTGTTGTGTGAGCAGCCGATTTCTATACCGTGACGGCACCCTAGCCGTAACAGCAAAGTCCGCAAGTGCATCCCAAAAAGCACCTACTGCTGCTCTCACAGCCACTTGCTCCACCAGCTGGGGTACCCCAAGGTCACTTGACACAGCCCACGCTGCCCTGCGGCCTTTCTCAAAAGCATGCACTGCTGCAAGACAGACCATGTCCCACACCAACCGATGGACAGCGTTATGAGGGGGGCACGCCAACCATATAGCTCGGCACGGCAGTACAGCACCTGCCGGCAACAAGTTGAACGCCCTTAGTTGACTTTCCACCTCACGCCGCACCGCCATAGCACTACTACCACCGCCGCCGCCAAGTATCAGCCAATGCACTCCAAAAGGCTGCCTGAGAGAGGTCTGTTACAGGGGTGGGCAAGCTATCGCCCTAGAGCGAGTCACTTGCCCCTCTTTCAGCTCACATATCATGAGAACCCGATAGCATGCCACAAGATGCAACCAAAGTAAAACTCCAGAGGCATCTTGCAGCCCCTACCTCCCCATAAACCAACAAGTACATGCAGTGCAGCATGTGCGAAGTGCAGCACGAAAAGCAGCAGGGTGCTCAAAGCACAGGGCACAAAACGCACAGGGGAAGGCAGGCATGGTCCAAACAGCAAGCGGGATGCACAATGGTGCTGCTTACCATAGGTGTTTGGCATGATTGCACCAAGGCACCGCTGTACACACCAGACTGCAGCAAGCAGGAGCACGCGGGACCGACAGGAGACACTGCATGCGGCATGCAAACTAAGGTGCTACTGCCTTGGCGCGTAGAGAAGAAGAAGAAGAAATATGTTACAAGGATAGAGGATAGAGGGGTTACACGGTGTGTTCATGCGGCATACGCCACCACAGACACCTGGTAAAATAGGAAGCTGCAAGCAGCTCAGCTCGGGCTGTCACTCTGAGGTTTCAACCCCAGAAAAACCTCTGTGCGTGAGGTATGACATTGGTTATGCTAGCATAACCGTCTTCCTTACGACACGCAATTTGGCTGCACTCTGAGAATCTTCGGGCATGAATGCAGTATTCTAATCAGTGTTGGTGACAGCAGTCTATACATCTTCCAGTGTAGAGGGCAGGCTGAACATGCTTCGCTGACTCAGCAAAATGCTGATACAGACGCAAAGGCAGCACATGTGTAAATGTGAGTAGTGTGCTGGCTTTTGAGAGCACTGCATGTCATCAGCATGAAGCAAGTATGCACTGATGTCAATACTCACCCAACAGCCTGGCAGCGTAACTGCCTCGTGCTGACAGCATGCAAAGCAAGCACGCAAGCAGGTGTACATGTGGAAAGCAGGTCAAGCAATAATGGCAGGCTGGTGGGGCTAGCAGCAGCGGGCAGTGGGTGGCTGTGCCCCCGCCGCCGCCACCTCCCCGTCAGTCGCCACGGGGGGCAGCAGCAGCAGGCAATGGTGGGGGTGCTAGCGTGGCAGGTTGAGCGGGGCAGGGGCTGGGCATGTTGTGAGATTCTATGGTCAGAATGTGTGTGGGCAGGCAGTGGCTCGGGTGGCTTCGGCAGTTGCGGCAAACCCTAACTGTGACATTTATGCATTTGTAGAAACATTTTGTACTGCTGACACGTGTGATGAGCTGAGTGTGCCTGGCTATCAGGCTTTCCATTGTGTGCGGGCACATAGAGGCGGGCCTGGCCGCCCGTCGGGAGGCATCACAGTGTTCTTGCGCCAGACCTCGCCTGTGTTTGGCAGCGCTGGTGTTTCTGTTACCACGGATGCCCGTGCTGGCATTGTTTGGGTGGAGGTTCCAGCATATAAACTAATGGTGGCGTGCGTTTACTTTAGCCCTGCTGGCTCCCGGCAGTACCAAGCAGGTGCCCTGCACACGAACCCTGTTGGGGTTCTTGCAGATGGGTTGGTGTCTGCTCATGCCCGTGGTTACCGCCACGTGGTGCTTGGCGACTTGAACATCCGTATTGGTTGCATGCGTGATGATGTGCCCACAGACGGCGAGCTGTGCGTACCTCCCCACATGCCTGGCCTTACCACGGCCATGCTGCAAGAATATGCAGGCATACCCGGCCCTCGGGCTTCTTGTGATGTTGTTGTGCACTCTGACCGTGCTGCGGCGCTCATGCACTGCTTGCGCTCAGCGTGCTCAGTGGTTCTGAACGGCCGCGCCCCGGGTGATGATACAGGTGCATGCACGTACTATGCGCTGGACGCGGCGGGTCACATGCTGGGCCAAAGTGTGGTTGATCTAAGCATGGTGTCTGCATCCTTGTTTGCAAGTGTGCGGAACTTTGAGGTGCTACCCTTTGCTCCTTCTACGTCGAGTGATCATTGTGCGTTGTTCTTGTGCCTGGCTGTTGTGCGGCACCTGGCCCAGCCTGAAGAGTTGCGTAACGTGCAGCCTGCATCTAGGACAGCAGGGCGGAGCCGCCGCACCGCGCCGCCCGCAAGCCAGCATGGGTTGACCACTGCTGGTCGGCGGCGTAGCAGGGAGTCTAGACCTCGGGCGTGCCGGCCGACAGCGGACAACAGTGAGCGCTACATTGGTGCTTTGCAGCGCAATAAGGCGCGATTTGAGTCTTTGCTTCAGCGCATGCGTGCTGGTACAGTTGATGTTAGCGGCGCACTGGAGGAATTGACGCAACTCATGCAGCTTTGTGGTGCTGAGTGTGACCCACCGTCATCTGTTGTGGCAGCTTCACGCCCGCAGCGCACTCAGCCGTGGTTTGATGATGAGTGTCAGCGCCTCTCTCAGGCATTTGATGGCGCGTGGAAGGCCTGGCATGCTTCGCGTGGTGGGGAGTATGGGGGTGCTGGGGATGCAACTCTGCGTGCAGCAATGCTGGTGGCACGCCGTGCTTACAAACGTGTTGTGCGCCGCAAAAAGTTTCAGCACACCCAGCAGTGCCAGCTGCAGCTCCTGCAGTCGTACTTTAGTGAGGAGCAACGCGATTTTTGGCGAGTGTTTTTGGACAAGCGTGGTGTGTCTTGCCCTCTTGATGATGTAGATGATTGGACGGCTTGGTTTTCTGACATAATGGCACATCCAACACAGCGGCCGCCGCTGTCGCCTGAGGCTGCGGCCTTGCGCTCTCAGCTGGCGGCAGTGCATCAGCACCCGCCGTCTGCATTCAACCACCTGAATGATAAGTTTAGATTTGCGGAAATTGTTGATGTGATGTGCTCCCTGCCATCTGGCAAAGCGGCAGACTTGCAAAACTTGACATGTGAGTTGCTGCGCTTCCCTGCTGAGGAAGTGCATGAGGCTCTAGCTGATGGTGCGCCTGGCCAGCCGCGCTCAACCTCTGGACCTGGTGATGCACCTCGCCGCCAGGGCTACGTCTTTGAGCCGCTGCTGCGTTGTGTGGCATGGGTGGTGCGGCAGATTACTGCAGCTAACATCACCCCAACAACGTGGCCGCGTGTTCTGCAATTGTGCAAGCTGATTCCGGTGCCCAAATCAGGGCAGGCTAGTGAGCCCAACAACAGGGACATGTATAGAGGCATTAGTGTGTCTAGCATTTATAGTCGTGTGGTTGACCGCCTCATGCACCTCCGCCTAGACCCAACTATGGAGAGCCTAGGTGTGCGTGCTGTTACACAGTGTGGTTTTCGCAAAGAACATGGCACAATTGATGCGTTGTTCACCCTTACGCATCTCATTAACAGGGCCCGCCACCAGCGTAAGAAGTTGTATGTTGTGTTCATAGATTTTAAGAAAGCTTTTGACACGGTTCCTAGAGACTTGTTGTTGGCACGTTGCAGGCAGCTTGGCATCCATGGCCGCTTCTTGTCTCTATTGGAGCGTCTATATGACACCATCCAGCTACAGGTGTCTGTGAATGGCAAATTGGGTGACCCTATTGATACGTGCCTTGGTACTAAGCAAGGAAGTGAGCTGAGCCCGCTGCTGTTTGGGTTGTTTATTGAGATGCTGCACGAGTTGATCACAATTAGAGGCAAGCCTGTTCCAGGTGGGGCTTCTGCTCCTCTTGGACCCAAGGTTGGCTCTCTTCATGTGCCTGATTTGCTCTATGCGGATGACGGCTGCTTGATTGCTGAGTCGCCGGCAGACGCGCAATGCTTGTTGGATTGCTTGCAGTTGTTTTGTGAGATCACTGGCATGGAAGTCAACATGCAGCCTAAGAAGACGTGTGTGGTGGTGTTCCGTGGCAAACGTGTGCCACGCCCGCGCTCAACTGCGTTCACGTATGCTGGTCAGCCCCTGAGCATTCAGAGCAGCTACACATACCTTGGTGCAGTGTTGCATGAGACCAAAGGTCTGCAGCCGGCAGTTGATGCTTTGGCAGCGTCTGGGCTCAAGGCCATGCATACCCTCTTGGGCCGCTTCCGTAAGCAACGCATCACACAATACGACATGAAGTGCCGCATGTTTGACATCATGGTTGAGCCTGTTATGTCATACGCATCTCATGTGTGGGGCCCCGAGTTGTGCCATACAGGCTTGTTCAGGCGCACAGGGTGGCGCATGTCTGCAGCTGACAAGGTGCATGTGTCATTCCTTCGCTACATGACTGGGGCTGGGCAACGCTCCAGCATTGATGTGCTGATGCGCGATCTTCACCGCTCGCCTGTTCAGCACCATTGGGTTGTGCTGGCGGCGCGCTGGTGGGAACGCCTTAGGGCCATGCCCGTTGATCGTCTTGCGCGGGTTGCGTGGGTGTCGGATGTGGAGTTAGCATTGAGTGGTTGCAAAACTTGCTGGACATACTATCTGCTGCACACTATGCAACGCCTTGGTGTTATACAGCAGGCTGCATGGCGTGGGCCTGGGGTGACGGCTGCAAGTGTATGTGGGCTTGAGTTGCATGCTACAGCCGTGTCTGCTGCCCTTGCACGCTTGGTTAAGCAGGGGTGGGCCGATGCAGGTGCGGAGGATGCTGACCCAAGAACAGCACCAAGCAATCATGTTACTATGTGCACACATGCTGCCTGGGTGCATCCTATGGAGGCTGATGCTGCTTTTGACCGCAACACACAACCTCAATACATGCAATTATGCTTGCCGTTCCGGGTGTTGCAGTGCCTTGCACGGCTTCGCACTGGGGCTGCACAGTTGGAGGTGCAGCTGGGTAGACATGCCCGCCCTCGGGTGCCCAGGCAGCAGCGGTTGTGTAGACTGTGCTCGTGTGCTAATCCTGTTGCAGCTAGCCGAGCAGTTTGGCGCACACGCGTGCACGCCCGGACTGGGACCTATGACAATGTGGAGGATCTCAAACACTTTCTGCTAGAATGCCCTGCATATGACCACTTGCGCGGTGCCTGCCCTAGTGTGTTCTATCCTGCGGGTACTGTAGATCGCTATGCTAACGAGTTGGTGCCGCGCATTCTAGACTGTGAGGATCAAGAGGGCTTGGCTGTGGTGGTTTATCAGATGTGGTTGTATCGCTCAGTGTTGCTGGGGTTGTCCCCTGACCATCAAAGTGTGCCAATTCAGCCTGAGGGTTATGTCCCTGTAGATGACGCCTTAGACGCTGTTGCTCCTAGCCCGTGATGAGTTTAGGTTACTTGACGAGTTACACATGCATCCTGTCACATTATTGGTTTGCTGCCGCCTTTATGCCGCCTTAGTTGCCCTGCCTATCTCTCTGGCTGTGTGATCTTGACAACATGCTTTTTGGTTGGTGTGCTTCTTCAGCACATGCTGTTGGCTGATTGGGGTGTGTCACTGACACACCGCAGATATAATCTTATGCTCAATCTGGAGAGACCCTGTGCTCAACGGATGGCCTCAATGGGCTACATTGTGTGCTCATCTTCTTTCGTCATGCGTTGACATTGTGCTCATTTTGGGGTGGCTCATACCATCTGAGATGGTGACTGGACCCACATGTAACTACTCTCTCTCTATAAATAAATTGTCAAAGTTTGCCCGCAAGTTCCCTCCTCAGCAACAGCCCGGGCGTGGGTAATCAATGATTACATGGCCCAAGTTTCAGCCCCTGGGCATGCCCCAGTGCTGAGAACCAGATTTAGTATCCTTCCCCGCTTTCAAATGAGTCTGCTGCTGCCTCTTGGGGGCAACCAGTGCAGACAAGTCAAACGATATGGCAACACTGGTTAGAAGCAGCTGCTTGAAATGATTGAACTAACTGAGGGCTGCAGCTGCAGCCTTCAGCAAGCTCCAGCATAGTGACAAACCGAGCGTCACGCCACATGGTTTGGCTGCAGCCGCTGCTATGATAGCTGTTGCATGCAAAAAACTGCTCAACTTTGAGCATCAGATGCAGCCGTGCATGATTCGCCAGCAAGCCCTCTGTTGATTCAGCAAGCCATGTACAACAACGTGTTAACATAGCATCTTGATGACACACCGGTTAGCAGACCTCGTGCTGCTCCTACTTGCACACCTGCGATGCAGTAGCATGCTTTTGCTGCACCGCCCTGCCGCCAGCCATTTCACAGTGTTCATCCAGACTGCACAATTCCCCCGGCTGCTGGAAAGGAAACAGCCTACCGGCAGCCCCACCAGCACCAACGCCTTCACCTATACTCTCCTGCTGCTGCTGCTGCTGCTCATATCCCTGGTGGTTCTTGTTGGCTGACACAACACCCTGCTGCTCTGCTGCATCAACATCTGGTATCAGACCCAGATCAACATCACCCAGCAGCGCTACCAGCAGCAATGTCTGGTCGAGCAGCAGATCGCTGCTGGCAGCAGCTAAGCCGTCACTGGCAAGCAGCCTATACCTGCTGCCACTGGAGACATGGAAGCTCACGTACTTAGCCCTCTTCGAGTTGGCCACATACAGCTCGAGTGGGGTGTCTGAATCACCAGCAGCCGCATAGTAGCCGATTGGCACCTGCAGCTGTGGCAGCAGCATGTAGATTGGATTGCCCCACAGCAGCATGCCAAGCAGAGCTGCGGCTCCAATCTTGTGGGCCTGGGCCTGATTGACAGCAGCAGCAGCAGCAGCAGCAGAATGTGGCACCGGGTTGAGTGCTGGTTTCAGCTGAGTTCTGCGTGCAGGCACAAGGGAACAGGGAAAGGAGCTGCCAGCGGCATCTGCTGTAGGATGCTCAAGCACAACTTGTAAGCAGCGGGTGCTGCAATGACATGGTGTTCCGAGGCAATTGTTCAGAACATGTGCAGAAGATGCAGGCTACGCAACCCGTACCACAGGAATCTGCCAGCATAAGCGGGTCATTGTTCATGCTACCGTGGCAGCTCTAGGATAGTGCATGTAGTTACCGTGCGCACACGTGTGTATGTGTATGTGTGTGGCGGGGGGGGTGCTACACGAGAATGCAAAGGCAGCTGGCTAACCGCACCAGGTGAGCAACGTACCGGTGCTTCTTGAGACGACACTGCTGCCTGGTGCGCGTACAGCTCAGATTGCCGCAGCTGCAGCAGCGCAGCAGAAACTGGAGGGCCTGAAAGCGGCACCGTAGCGCGCAGCCAGCAGGGCAGCCGCAGCAACGCAGCAAAGCTGTCGAGCAGTGCAAGGCCGAGTGAGGTTGCTGCTTGAAGCCAGTGCTGTGATGTGAGGCGCTGCCATACCGCAGCTCGAGTGCCACCTAGCCATGGTGTCTACATTCAAGAGCAACGTGGTGATTGACAAAGCGCAGAGCAGCAGGCGGGTCGGTTGACAGAGCGTGGCGTATACGCACTGTTAGCGTGGCACGTCTGGCAGGCTATACAGAAAGACAACGTGCATGGAAAGCGCTGCCTTTGCTGTTAGTGTGTCCGCGCACAGGCTACACACGCCAGGTTATGAAAGCCCTTGACGCAGTGTGAAGATTTGCCAACAAGGGGTTGGGGCAACAGCCAGCTTTATCGCAAGGGGCAGCCCAACTCCTACAACTGCCATTGTGTCACATGCTGTCATTTGCGACATGCAGGGCGCAGCAGCTTGCTGCTGTTGGTTTGGAGTCGCAGCAGCATACGCATAGCCTACAAGGGCTTCAGCAATAGAGCAGGTGCAGCTGTTGTGGCTAGAGCTGCAAAGGCCATGCTTTGAATAATTGACATCCCGTTGTTGAAGTGTCTAGGTCTAACAGCCTCAACCCACTCACCTGTAGTATCAGTGCCTGCACTGCCCCTTGCTTCTGCTCCACTGCTGCCTGAACTGCTGCCACTGCACCCCACTCAGCTCCCCAGTAGGCCACACGCCCTGCATCCACCCTGCCCTCATCAGCAAGTAGCTGCACGTAGCGACTGACGGCAGCCCTAAAGGTGCTGCCATATAAAATGGCAGGAATATCTGCCTGCTGCTGCTGCTCTTGCCGCTTGCCGCAGTTCAACAAGAGATGCTGAACTTCAGGATTTAAGGAAGGTGTAGCAAGTGAAGCAGGTGCTGATACTAGTAGGACTGAGAGACCACTGCTAGCAAATGCATGCGCATAGGTGTGCAGCCCCTGCTGAAATGCGTTCTGACCAAGAGCTGGCAGCATCACAACCAGGCCAGGTGGCTGCGTCAGTGGTTTGGCTGGCTCATACACGACGCCTGGAATGCATGATGCTTTGCCGGCTGGTAGATAGACATGCTCTAGTGAATAGTGAGCTGCAACTGCAACGGGGTCTGCTGCAGTGTCACTAGTGCAAGCCGCAGGTGTGGGCAAAAGCAGTACCACGCCCAGCAGTGAAATAGCCAGGAAGGAACAGCCATAAAGTGGCATGACCGCCATCTTATTCAACTATGTTTCTGCTATTCTGCATTCAGTGTGCTGCGGGCCGGCAGTGAGGAACGTTTCGTTGGGAGAAGGGAAAGGTGACACCGACTGCTTGTGTCGTTGTTCTACCCGGACGTTTTGCTGATCCATGATCTACTACGCACTTGATTCAGTGTTTTTCGTCGACCGACTTGGGAACTTGCACGTGCACGTGGCCGTCTGGATCGCTGACTTTGTATCACTTTTGGAACGCATACGCGTACGGAACAGTTCCATGGCGGCATGATCGGGAATGGCCTTATATAAACCAAGCTGGTGGTGATTATCCTCCATCCCATACAAATCAGCTTAGCCCGCCGCTGCCTTTGCAACCGTCTGCCCCTTGAGCAACATGGCACGTGCAACGGTCGCTCTGGCGTTGGTGGCCATGCTTGCCTTTGTCGTATCATCAGGTGAGTCAATTTTTGGCTGCAAATCAGATCCTGCGACCAACTTTGGTGCTCCGGCAGCACCTTACCCAGTGCGACGGGTGACTGCTCGAATCACACGGTGAAATTTCATAAAGCGCTGCTATTTGTCAGGCTTCAGCCAGGTACTGCATTTGAAGCATCATTTGATTTTACTTTGCTTGAACTCATGCCTTGAACATCGCACTGGATCGTGCATGCAGTGATGAGACGTCGGCGGTACCTGATAGATTGCGCATGCGGCACAAAACCACATCAAATGATCAACCTCCAACTCAAATTTCTGTATTTTTTGCTTCAGATGCGCTGGGTGTCCGCCAGGTTTTCGTCTGGGGCCTGAGCAGCGGGGTCGGTGGCGCTGCTGGTGCTAAGGCAGTGCGCATTGCCCTGTACAACAGGTGAGGCCTGCCAGGATCTGGAACCTGCCGAGGTTTTCTGCATTAATAACAGCAGTAAGGCGTTCTCTGAGCATGCTTAATGGCTAGGAACATGTGCAGCGACATGATCTATGCAACTCTACCAGTCGGTGCTCTGCCGCTGCCGCATCTGCCACTTCAGGCAGTCGCATGATGCCGCCACTAAGACTATGCCCATATGCCGAGCTTGTGCTTAAGTCTGGATGGGAATACAGTAATTCCAACTCTTACCTGAGTGTGTGGCGCTGCTGACTGCTCACTGCACTTTCCTTGCAGCTGGAACAGTATCAACAAGGAAAGCGTGAAGGGCTTCTGGTGAGGACAGTGCGGCAGACTAGTACTGGTAGCATCTTCTGCAGCGCAGCATCTGTGATAGCTTGATTGCTGGTGTGTGGCAGCTGCCGTGAAGTAGCTGCAGTCTATAGTCTGTCGCAGCAAGACGTTGAAGTATATGCCCAGACAAAACAAGCAGTTGGCAGGGATGGTGCCGTATCAGTCAGCTAGTGTAGAACCAAATTTCCACAACCTACACACCCCTGCTGATGCCAAATGCCATTGATGCACCATCGGCGTTCAGCTGCAGACCAAATGCGTATGCTGCACAGCAATGCACTGCGGTGCATCTGCTGATGCCAACATGCAGCCATTGCATGCCGCATCAGCATTCAACGGCTGCGTTGCCGTTCTGACACCCAAGTCTTGTGGCTGCTGCTGTCTGCAGGATTGGTCAGCAGAACGATGGCCTGCTGTTTGGCCCCAAGGACGACACCTGGGGTGACATCGCTGGCTACACAGACTGTGAGTGCACAGCTGTTGACCATGTGTTGACCTGGTCAACCAGGTGTTTGACCAGGCGTTGACGATCAGTTTGCCAAACGGATAATCGTGCTGACAGATAGCCGGAGTTTCTTGCCTGGTGTATGATCCGTGCGTTGTACGAACCTATCATGATAGGTTTGTGCCCATGGACAGTCTGCATGTTTGAAGCCATCAGATGGAAGCGAAGCTATAGTTGTCTACATCTGTGCAGTCGGCAGGATTAAAGGGCATTAACTCAGCTGCACAGTGATCACACGGCCAGTCTGCGCATCTGTCTGGCAACCAATGCGTAGCTGCACCTGGACGTAGCATACGGTAACAGCAGTACATGTGTTTTTTTCCTGTGCAGGGTCCTCTATTGATGCCTACAAGAGCTTCAAGGTGAGCTTTGAAAATACGTATCGCATGTGTATCGTATGTATGCACGAGCAGGGTGATGTTGTGCCACAAGTTAGCATCCATTGGCTGCAAACCATATGCACAGCAGCATCCTGCGCAGCCGCTGCAGCATGATACTGCTCTGGTGCTGTGCAGTGCCTGGCAGGCCTATACTATAGTGCAAGGGTTGTGCTGTGCAAATGCCGCTGCAGCTAGCAGTTCAGGTTCTGGTGTAACCGCTTTCAGCTTTGCACTCTGCTTCATGTTCAGCAAGCTGGTTGCCTCAATGATGTTTGACATTCATTGATAGTGCAAAACACTAATGCTGCCACTGCTGTTGTCACTGGTGCTGCTGCTGCTGCTGCTGCTGCTGCTGCCAGGTCTGGGAGAAGAACCAGCCAGCCTACAAGGCCCTGCCAGTGACCACAAAGAAGAGGCTGGTGTCATACCTGTAGGCCAGTCGAGGCCAATCGCCTACATAAGGCTTATGTCTGCTGCGTAGCGCAGCTGCTGCTGCATAAACGCCAGGAAGCAGCTGGTGCCCCAGTGGCAAGGCAGGCTATCCTATGTCGGGTCTTTCCCTCTCGTCTTCCGAGGCCCTTGGCAGACTTTGCTGTGGTTGAACCACATGCTGATCTGTACATATTGCACTGCACAGAGTCTATCACACAACTCCGGTAATGATTGCAAGTCCAGCAGACTTGTGGGTGTTGGTGTCTTGATTTGGCGCATCGATGCGCAGTTGGGCGGTTGGAACGCCTGCTGCTGCTGTTGCTGGCAGCATGCTAGGTCATTTGTGCGGTACAAGTTGCTGTAATCACACAGTACTGTCTCTTTGGGACAAACTGCAGTAGTACGTTTGTGATGCTGATGATGTTATTCCATTTACAAGTGTGCACGGTCTGGCGTCTGCCATAATCTGTGTTTGTGCTTTGCTGTGATGTTCTGTACTCTACTATGAACTTTCCATAGTATGGCAGATAGAGCAGACTGTATCTGGCCAGCAGTTCAGGTTGCTTGCTGTGACAAGTATGCTTTATGTATACATGCAGCACCACACCGGGTGCAGCACAGCTGTGTCTGAACCGTTCAGCTCCAATAAAAGCACATATGCTTTGTAGTGTGCACAATGTAACAGAACGGATCTAGGCTCCCTTTCTTACCGCTGCTTGGGCTGCTGGCATTCACCTTTCTGTTCATAAGCACAGTGTTCACAGAGCTACGGTGCAGTGTGCCATGTCCTAGGTTAAAGTGCTACTGTATACTTTTTTCTCCCCTGCTCATAATCAACTGCCACACAGAGGCTCAGCATGCCAGGCTGCGATATGCTAGCAGATGCCAGGCCAGCACCACATACCCAACAATTGCTGTTTCAGTTGCATTGTACAGATAGTCGCCTGCTGCGCCAGTGGCGTGTGCTCGTAGTATGGCAAACACATTGAGGTATGATATTGCTTTCACCTGAAGTATTGAAATCCGCCCAAATCTGTTCAAAGCGCATGCGCTCCTGTTACATGCGCTTGCAGCGGCTTCAGGCCTGGGCTGCAACAGCTGCTGCTTATTAGCCCGGCCACTCTGGCTATCTCACTGAGATCGGACCTTAGTGCAGCCGGATCCAGCAAGTGCAGCAACGCCAGTCCAATTGTGACCCAGAAGAGGCGCTTCTTCTGCGACACACCTGGTTTCCGTGCATGGCATCACTGCGGGAAGTGACACCTTGGCATGCCAGTGTTCCAGGTGCTGTTGCTTGCCCAACAGAGTGACACTGGTGTCACTGGTGCCGGCGAGCAGACGAGCTACCCAAAAACAAACAATATAAATAACTTGTAACCAAACCTCTTCGCGTTCTGCATGTTCCTTTTCGCGACTGCTGCTCAGTGAACTTGGAACGTTCTTGCGCAAGCACCGGAACGAGCACCACGTGCACGGAGTACAGGGGAGCATACAACAAGCGGCTGAAGGGGGATATAAACAGAAGTAGCTTATTACGGTATTGTCGAATAAAATATGCTTGGGTGTGAGAAGTCACATCACAGCATGCTGGTCTTGTTGGTTCTGTTCGGCTTGATCGCCAGTGCTATGCAGGCGGGAGCTGCAGCAGGCTCGCATGAGGTGAATACCGGCCATGGACTTGATCTACATCAACTTCTGTAGCACATATGTTGTGAGGCTTTGGCCAAGCAACTGTGCCACAACGTTGTGGCACACGGTACCGTCACTGCTGCCTCAGCAGATGCTTGCTGCTGCCTCAGGCTGTTGAGCCGACCAACCGCAAGGCTGGCATGCTTGTCTAAGACACACCGTTTTTCCACCTGCCCGTTTATCCGCAGCAGCAGTTGACCCTACCGGAGCAGCAGTTCATATCTTGGCTGTCGCAAGCAGGAGCAAGCATCGACTCTGTCAGCTTAGGTCGCAGCACAGAAGGCCTCCGTGGCGTCTTTGCAGCCACAAACTTGAGCAGTGGCGATATCTTGCTGGCTGTGCCTCATCGGGTTATTTTGAAGCTGCCAGTCAGCCAACGTGATGACTTTTGTGAGCATGGGGAGGTGCTGATGTTGGCGCTGCTGGAAAGGGACCTGCGACACGCTGCTCACTTGGATGTACTGCCTACACTTCAGGAGAGTATGCTGTCACCTGACACGTAAGTGCCCAAACATTACTGTTATGACGTATGTGGTGTGACATGACTCTTGTTGGTGCCAGCAATTGCGGTGTTGGCGTAACTGCCGCAGTCGCAACAGCGCCAGCTGCATGCACGTGCCTGGAGCCCAGTCAGCAGCAGCAGCAGCGATGCTGCTAGCAGGTACATATTTGGCACACAAGCAGCCGAACCAAGAGGTGTAGGGTGGTTGCCAGCCTGCTGTGCTCTCAAGGTCTGGCCTTCAGCATCAGTAAGCCCAGGGTTGTAAGGGAAGGGGAGCGTGCCTCTGGTGGTGTTGGGGTGGCCGTGCATGCCTCTGTTGCAAACGCTGTGAAAGTGTATCAGTTTGCTGATCAGCAATACGATGAAGCACTGTGGCTGGTGATGCCAGGGCAAGGAGGTGCGCGCAAGTTGTTTATTGGAGTGGTTTACATGCCTGACATGGGCAAGTCTGCAACAGTGAGGAGAGCTACATGCTTACGCAGCACTGCAGGAGGACCTGGAGTACCTGTCTAGCAGGGGATCTGTGGTGGTGATGGGTGACTTTAATGCACGCGTTGGATACGCGTCTCGACTAACAGAGCGTATTGGTATGCATGGTGAAACAACCGTCAATGACAATGGCCGCATGCTCCTCTCAATCCTAAACGCCACTAACTTGTACTCCCTCAATGCCCGCACCGCGCCCTCCTCCCTTCACCAGCACATTACTGGTATTCTGGAAAGTTTTGACTGCTGCCACCAACTTTGGGCTATTCACCATGAAAACTGCTGTAAGAAGCATCCATTTACACAAGCACAGCCACACACCATGAACATGTGTGAGTGCTGCCCTCAACCCTGGAGTTGCAGCCATTGCAAGCATGCAGGGAGCAAGCCATCACCAGAACCTGCCTCCAGGTGGACTTAGAAAAAACTGCTCATTTTTACTGCTTTGAAGTGGGTGCAGCAGAACCCAGAAAGCACACACATTGGCCCAGCATCAGCTGCAGCCAGCCCCCAACATCACTTGCCAACACATTGAGGCACACCCCTGAGGCTGTGCAGGCCAGACCTGACCACTTCAGCACACAGGATCAGCTTCACAAGGCAGTGCTCTGATGCAGACAGCAGATGTTGACCAGCAGGCACCAGGAATGCATGCCAGAGCATGCACACAACATAATACAGCCCTGGCAGCCCAGCAGCAGCCCTGAAAAACAAGAACAGGGCCCAAAGAGGTGATTTTTTTTGCATCATGCGTCATGCGTCATGCGGCTAAGGCTATTCGCGCGCGCGATATGTATCAGTGTTTAACCAGACCGCGAGTTGAACCAGCAACCTCATGGATACCACGCTTGCACGCTACCACTCAGCCAAAACACCACATGCTCAGATGCTGCTCTGTACATGTATCCTTGATATGTACAGCGTTTATTAACGGTCACTCTCTACTACGTGGCGCAACACACTTATCGTTTTCACGACTTATGCAAGAATCTGTACATGTGACAGGTCACACGGAGGCACCAGGCGGGGCTCTTTGATTGATTACATAATTGCTTCTGCTGACATTGCTATGCCCTGCGACGCTGCTGCCAAAGCAGTACAGAAAGCAGAGTTTGTTGTGCAAGTATGGTGTGGATGTTGCAGCGGCGGCTGATCGCGCTAGAGCATGCAAGAGTCACATCAGCTGTCAGGTCAAGAAGTTGCATGCCGATAGAATTGCTTGTGAATCACTGCAACACTCTACTTTGAGCCGTTACGTCATGCATGTTCACCCTACGCATGCTGATGCCATGCGCTTCAAACGGCCCAGGCCATTTTTGTGTGCTGGTGCGCCAACACGTGGCGTTGAGTTGCTGATGCGTGTTCGCATGGGATGTCTTTGTGTGCACGAGCGTAACAGTCGTTATGGGGGTAGCAGAGCAGATTCTAATACAGCGTGTCCTGCTTGTGGCCAGAATGTTGAGTCTTTGTCACATCTGATGTTTGATTGTCCTGCCACTTCTGCTCAAAGAGATACTATGTTGGATGAGATTCGGTCTGCTTTGCAACAGACAGTTGCTGGTGGCGCTGGAAAGTTGCGCAATGTATTGTCATTGACTGATGCATCGACAAAGTTGTTGCGTTTTGTTTCTGATGATGTTTGGGGTAGCAAGGGGGTTTGACAACTGGTGTCTAGGAGCATTGCTGCGTATCTTGTGAAAGCTTGGGATGTGCGTAATAGTTGCAAACATATTATTAATGGAGCGGTGCTCCCTCTTTCTTCCGCCCCGGGGGGGCGCGGGGCCGATGGCGTTGATGCTATGGCTTGATCTTGTAATTTGATGATGATGATGATGAGCATGCACACAGCACTGCAGCCAACAGCACTACAGCCAACAGCACTGCAGCGCTTTGCTGGGACTCTCTCTAGGGCTGTAAGGTTGAAGGAACCGGAAGTTTCTGGATGTTCCAGAAGGTTCCAGATGTTCCCGAAGTTCTAGAAGTCTCCGGAAGGATGTAGATGTTTCCGGAAGTAGTATGTTCTAGGATTGTCTAGAAGCTTCCTTGGTCCAGAATGTTCCAATTGTAGGCAGTTGAGGAGGCGTTGTAGGTTTTCGCCAAGGCTATAAATAGAGGGGGCCTCTCCTCACTCAACAAGAAGTATTCACTCAAGAAGTCTTTCCATCAGACCTCTCAAGTCCTCGTAGCCTCGTCTATTGTGTGAAGCCTTCCCTTGGTAACTAACTGAGCCTTCTATACAACTACGGCCTACGTCGAATCGCTATAGAAGACCTTAGTTGCCAAAGGACCCGCCGACAAGGCGTGACAAGTGGTAGCTGAGATTGTCTACGAACACCGAGGAGTCCTGGAGATTCTACAAGCTTCCGGCATATGCCAGGCAAGTATAATCCGGAGAAGCCTGTACCCAAGGTGAAGTTTCTGGAGCCTCCCTCGCACCCAAGCGTCGCCAAGTTCCGGACAACCTTTGAGCTCAACGGCGTGGAGTTCGTCACTTCTACTCCTATCCGGAACCTTCCTGCCAAGACCGACTATCATTGCCTTAAGCCTTCCACTAACATCAAGAAGCATCCAGCCAAGAAAATTCCCAAGTCTTCAACCTACTCTCCGCGCATCCGGAAGATTCTCAACATCCTCACCAAACCTCAGCCACGCCCGTGAAGCCCCAGTGCTTCAAGAAGGAGGTGCGCAAGCTAATCCCTTTTAAAAGACGTTTGTGCGCGCATTCGGGCAGCCCAGGCGGCAGAGCTCCGCGCACACCAGGAGAAGCTCCGGAATCTTCTTCACACGGCAATAGAGGAGCACATCACTAAGGAGGCCAAGGCCAAGGGCGTCTCTGATTGTGAGTCCGCTTGCTAAGCAGCCATGGAGGGATCTGGAGTGTCGCCGGAGATGTTGGCCTTACAGCAGCAGGTGGCTCAGCTTCAGCACGCGCTTCAGCAGATGCTGCAGCAGCAGACCAGTGCTGTGCCTACAAGCAAGCTGAAGCTCCCCAAGCCACCAGAGACCAATGGCAGGCAGCCTACCCCTGTCAATTGGTGCCACAAGATGGAGACGTACCTTGCGGCCGAGGGCGCCAACCTCAGCAGCTCTTCCATTGTGACGGTGGCAGCGGCCTACCTCAAGGACTCAGCCCTCAACTGGTACCGCCAGCATGAGCAGGCTGTGGCGGTGGGCAAGGCTCAGCCCTACGCTTCTTGGGATGAGTTCAAGAAGGCCTTTATCGCCCGTTTCACCCCTGTTGACCCAGAGGTGGACGCGCGGGAGAGGCTTGACCGGCTCACCCAAACGCGTAGCGTGTTCGCCTATGCCCAGGAGTTCAACACCTACATGCTGGAGCTGCCGCACATGGACGAGAACGACCGCATTCATCGCTTCATCCGCGGTCTGAAGCCGGAGGTGCGCATTCACGTCAAGCTGCAGCAGCCAACCACACTGCATGACGCCGTGGAGCTTGCCATTAAGGCAGACTCGATGGTGTGGGAGCGTGGTCGAAACGGCAACAGCCGCTTCGTCAACATGAGCAGCAACAACCGTGGAGCGGTTGCAAGGGGCGGACCGGCACCCATGGAGCTCGGAGCAATGGAGCCGCAGAAACCCAGGAACCAGCCGCTCAAGTGCTTCTACTGTGGCAAGCCAGGGCACAAGCGGCGGGATTGCAAGAAGCTGCAAGCGTACAAGCAGCGTGATGGGGACACCTCTGCACGGTCAAACTGAAGGGCGCGTGCAGTAGTGTGGGTCGTACTGTGCGCATTGAGCAGGCTCAGCCCCGTGCGCCTGTGAGAGACTCACGCCAGGTAGAAGGCTCACAAAGGCCTAGTGAGCCTGGAGCATCCAGTGCAGCCCAGGGAAAAGCGGGTACCCGTCGTTGTGGACGACTGCGGGACTGTACCTACTGGCTGTTCAACCGCCTGGAGAAGGTCAAGTATGCCGATGCTTACGGGCCATTCTCAGTGGACGCCTGCGCACGTGAGGAGACTGCCCAGGCTGACAAGTTCTACAAGGGCTTCACTGACTTCCGCAAGGCTAATGTCAGCGGCGAGTCAGTATGGCTGAATGTGCCTTTCCGGCATGCTGGCCAATATCTGAGGCACTACCTGGATTGTAAGAAGACCGCACCGGAGACGACATGCGGCGTGTTTATCCTGCCCAAGTGGGACAGGAAGCCGTGGTGGAAGCTGACGCAGGGGATGAGGGTAATTCACGAGTACCCTGCGGGAACGGAGGGCTTGTTCTCTATCCCATCCGGGGACAGGTGGGTGGAGCAAGCTTCTCAATGGCCGGTGATCATCCTGTGGGATCCGCCCGTGAACACAGGAGTGAAGCCAAGGCCATGGGAGGAGGAGTTGCCGGCGAAGCAGGAGCTGGAGACACTCACTGCACCCGAGGCCGAAGACTCGTGCACCGCCATGGAGCTAGGTGGTCTTGAGCCTGCTAGCCATGAGCTCATTCGTCTGAAGGCCAAGTGCCGCGGCGAGGTGCTTGATGTGCTAGTAGACTCAGGTGCGAGTGAGGACTACATCGATCCGAGGGTGGTGATGAAGTTCCGATTGCCTACTCTCAAGCTCCATCGACGTCAAGTGAGGCTCGCCAACGGTTCACTGCAAGATGCGGGGACGGTCGTGCCTGACCTACGTTTCCGTATTGGACAATTCAAGGACCGGAGGCCTTTTACCGTCACTCAGCTGGCACCATACGACATCATCCTTGGCAAGCCTTGGTTGACTGCTCACAACCCTGCCATCGACTGGGTGTCTAACACCATCACCATTGAAAAGAGGGACGTCACATACACCTTGCAGCAACCCTCTAACATCGAGAGGACAACTCCCGGTGTCAGTTTGTTGTCTGCACTTCAACTCAAGCGGGAGTTACGCAAGGGCGCAATTGCTTACCTTGCCATCCTCAAGGAGGTTGAGGAGGACCCAACTATCCGTGCGATAGATGACCTCTCCCTTCCTTCGGGGGATCCCGAGTGGGTTGAACGGATGAAGGGGGTACTTCACAAGTACTCAGCCATCTTTGGCAAACTGCCAAAAGGTGTACCTCCATCCCGAGGTGTGGAACATGAGATTGAGCTGGAGCCTGGTGCCAAGCCCCCTTACCTACGTATTTATCACATGAGCCCTTTGGAGCTGGCGGAGGTCAAGCGACAACTAACGGACCTGATTGACATGGGGTTCATCCAACCTTCCAAGTCGCCGTATGGAGCACCCATTCTTTTTGTTCCTAAGAAGAATGGTAAGCTTCGTATGTGCATTGACTATCGGGCGCTGAACAAGATAACGGTGAAAAACCGCTATCCTTTGCCTCGCATTGACGAGCTGATGGATCAGCTTCATGGGGCGACGATATTCAGCAAGCTTGATCTTCAAAGTGGCTATTGGCAGATCCGCATTGCTGAGCAAGATGTGCTAAAAACCGCGTTCCGGACGCGTTATGGTCACTTTGAGTGGAAGGTTATGCCTTTTGGGTTGACCAACGCACCCGCAACTTTTCAGCATTTGATGAATAAGATTTTGCAGCCATATCTTGATAAGTTCGTGGTGGTGTACTTGGATGACATCTTGATCTTTTCCAAGACACCTGAGGAGCATTTTGAGCACGTGGCTAAGGTACTCGCGGTTTTGAGGGAGAATCAGCTTTATGTGGGGCTTGACAAATGTGCATTTGGGCTCAGCGAAATCGATTTCTTGGGACATGTCGTCAGTGCCGACGGCATTAAGCCAGATCCCAAGAAGGTGGCAGCGGTTACGGAGTGGCCGACACCTGGCACCGTGCGTGAAGTGCGAGGTTTTCTCGGTTTGACTGGTT